>CANYCX010593823.1:0-12466 GCA_948193385.1 Breynia disticha f. nivosa
TTTTGGACGTTAACAGTTGGGCACTAAATGGGTAGATTTTTGTAATGGAGGTTCTTGTTTGAGAACATATAATGATTTCCTGTGTAAATAGACATGATCTAGTTTATTTGGATAAAAAAGTCCTAGAGGTTGAGGCATATAGATAGGTTTAGCTAAAAAGCCATGCAGAAAAGCATTAGAAACATCAAGTTGTTGTATATATCCTAGCCACATGATAAAGCAAGTGATAAAATAAGACGTAAAGTAGCAGGTTTAAGAACTGGAGATGAAGAGGGAATCGGTCGGCTACTGAGTGGAGTTGTCGTCTGCACATGTTAATTGGAAATAGGTGATGGCAGCGTGGCAGCAGATGGAGACAGTGGGAAACCATATACCTTATAGAATTCCAGTGGTGTCATTGGGTTGTGTGGACTTGGGTGCGGAGAATGTAGACATCAAACTTGTATAAGGGAAAATATTTTTGTCAAACAAAACATTGCGAGAAATATATATTTTCTTGGTAATTAAATCAAGACATCGATAGCCTTTGTGAGCTTTACTATAACCAAAAAATACACAACGAATAGAACACTATTGTAATTTATTTTTTGTGTAAGGACGTAATCAGTGATAACAAAGAGTACAAAGACACGTAAACCAGTATAATCAGGAGCAGTGCCATTCAATTCTCGTAAAGAGAAATATTATCAAGCAAAGGTGATGGTAAGCAATTTATAACATGATTAGCAGCATCAATAGCAAACACCAATATTCTTATGGAATATTGGCAGAGAGAAGCATGGATAAGGCAGTTTCTACAAGATGGCAGTGTTTTTGCTCAGCACAACCGTTTTGCTGAGGAGTACGTGGACAGGAGCTACATTGTTGGATGCCATAGGTCTGTAATTATGGTGTTAAAGCTTGGCACTCACGACCACAATTTGACTAAAAGGCACAAATTTTGAGATTAAATAATCGCTCCATATAATGATGGAATTTTGTAAATGTACTCAATAGTTCAGATTTATATTTGATAAAGTAAACCCAGCAAAATTTAGTAACGTTATCGTAGAACAAAACATAATAACGACTGCCATCAATAACTTTAGTGGGGTAGGTCCCCAAAAATCACTACAAATAAGCTGTAAAGGTTTAGATGCCTGAAAAGTAGAAATAGAAAAGGGAAATTTATGAATTTTGCTCACACTACAACCATGAAATAAAAGTAGTGTCTTTGGCATAGAAAATGAAATGTTATTATTACGTAAAACATGACAAACAGTACGAATGTTGGCATGACCCAAACGTTGAGGCCAAGTCGATAAAACTGATGTTGTTAATGCACTCATTCGATTGGACGAAGCTGAACTTAAAGGAAGATAGTAAATGCCATATTTATTATCCTCTTGGCTTATTATTTTCCCTGTGACCAAATCCTTTACAAGAAAATCATTAGCAAAAAATTCCAACGAAACATTGTTAGATTCTGTAAAAGAATGAACCGACAATAAATTCGCACAAGTGGAAGGCAAACAAAGAATATCATCAAGAGAAATTTTTGAACTACTAATAGACATGAGAGAAAAGCCAATATGAGTAATAGGAGGTTATTTACCATCGCCAATTGTAACTTCCTTGGTGCCATCGTATTCAGAGTGGATGGAAAGATTATCAAGGTTTGATGTCATGTGGTGAGAAGCACCCGAGTCCATAACCCAAGTTTGAGGAGTTTGCTGCAGTAAGTTCGCCATAGCCATGTTAGACGATGGTGCCATATGGGACGATGAGGATGCCTTGCCAAAAGGACATTGATGAAACACGTGCCCATAACCTTTGCAATTAAAATAAGAGATAGACATATTGATAGATTGTGATGGAGGATTCTGCTGACCTGTGTTGGAATGAAACATGCCCCTGCCTCGACCATCTGGAATATGTCCACCACTATTGGTGGTGCAGTGACCATAATTGGCGCTTGCGTTGAAAGAAACAATAGTGTCATCAGGAGCTAACTACATTTCCTCACTTAATAACATGCCATAGAGATCATCAAAGGTTATTTTTGTATGTCGAGCTTTGAGAGCTCAAATGAACAGACGATAGGCAGTGCCTAGGCCTTCGGTGACGAATGAAACAAGATCGTCATTTGAAATTGGGCTTCGCAATGCTGCAAGCTGATTGACAATAGTTTTTGCACGCTGCATATACGTTGAAATTGACTCATTTCCTCGGTGAACATGAAAAAGAGTAGACTTTAATTGGCAAATCTGTGCCTTGGAGCCCTAAGCATAACTGGCTTTAAGTTTAAGCCAGGTTGTGCGTGTAGTGTCGACACCGACAATTTGAGGTAAAAGCTCTTAAGAAATCAAACATATAATCCAGCTGAATACAAGTTGGTCCTTCTTTTGCGACTCAAAAAATAACGGATTTGGTGAGTTATCAATGACCGAGGGTAGGGAAACACTAGAACCATCGATATGACTTTGAAGATCAAAACACACAGGAGACGAATGAGTTGAGTCTTCCATAGGAGATAGTTTGTTGAAGTTAATTTGATGGATATGTTTATGCTTGGGATCGGTGGAGAGGTACCAAACTAACTTAAGGTAGCGGACTGACTTCCAGCTTGCACTACGACAGAATTTGGTGGAGCAGCCATGGAGATTTATATGGACTGAGCTTGGTTAAAAGACTGTCCAGAGCTCTAATACCATGATAAGGTAAATGCTCTTTCTGTATTACTTGAATCAGTTTGTGTACAGATATATATATAAGGACGAGGTTTAGAGAAAGTAGGAGATACAACTTTGAAATACAGATTAGAATTTAAACTAAGTTGAATAGATGGCAAGCTTATCTTTTACCCAACACTTCCTCAAACCACAGAATGGAGTGGCCGCTTTGTTCGTCTCTTTGATGGAATTTGGCATCCAAAACCTACTATAAAAGGTTTGGTTTACTTGAAAAAAATACTTTAAACATCATGAAACTGACATAATATTGAGTAGCTTCCCAAAATCAGGTACTCATTGGTTGAAAGCTTTATCTTTCGCCATTGTCAACCGATCACGTTATTTGCTCAACAACACTCCCTTGCTCACTTGTAGCAATGATCAACTAATACCATTTTTTAAAATAGACTTGATACAAGATTACCATTTTCCTTATCTTGATATCTTTACTCAACCTCGAATTTTTGCTACTCATGCACCGTATTGTTCACTGCGATGTTTAGCTAAGGATTATGGAAATAAGATTGTTTACATATGTAGAAATCCTTTGGATCAAATAATCTCTTTATCATATTTTCTTTGTAAAGATCCTGGCAATATAAAAATGGTACCACTTGAAGAAGCATTCGAGAGTTTTTGCCAAGGAAATCATGTACACGTCACATATTAGATACTGGCATGCTAGCATTGAGAGGCCTAATAAGGTGTTGTTCTTGAAATATGAAGATTTGAACAAAGATAATATCATGCAAATCAAAAAGTTGGCAACCTTCTTAGGGTCTAAAAATCGATGGTAGAAGATTTAGGGTTAGGGTTAGGAAAAGAAAGTTTAAGAGAAAATAAGAGAAGTATATTGTTAAGTAGGCATCAGTATGTATTATTCATCATTGTATTCTACCAAAGCCGATATATATAGGCTGGGAAAATATGAATGTTTTGGATACATTCTGTATACATCATTTGCCTTATACATGGGCTTGACTACTCATGAGCCCAACTAACACCATCGGGCCATATACCACAACATCCATCCTCAAGTTGCATTTCGTAACAAATGTAACTTGGATGCAATAGAATTGAAACCTGGCAGTGCCAAGGATTTTGTGAAAACATCAGCTAACTGAACTATGGTGGAACAATAATGAGGAATGAGGAAACTGGTCTGTACTGCTGTCGAACCACATGGCTATCGAGCTCGATGTGCTTGGTGCGTTCATGGAACACATGATTCACAACTATATGAATAGCAACATTATTATCACACCATAAAGAAATGGGTAAAGACAACGAAACCTCCAAGTCATCGAGAATGTAAGATATCCAGAGTAACTCAAAAACCGTAGAAGCCATAATACGATATTCTACTTCACCAGATGAGCGAGAGACCGTAGTTTACTTCTTACTCTGCCAAGAAATCAAGTTCTGGCCGAGGAACACATAGTAACCTGAATAGACCTGCGAGTATCAGAACATTTAGCACAGTCAGAATCATAATAATCTTACAATCCAGAGTGGGTGACAACAGAATAGAAAATCTCATGATATAGTGTGACACTCAAATTTTCCCCTTTTTTTTTAAAAAAAATTGAAATAAGGTCACAGTATCTAAAAATCAGAATAAATTTTTTGCAAGAGATGATGAAGATGGAATAGGACAGAAAAACACTATAAAACCTTTGACCGTGTATGTTTAGATGATATGCCATTAAGCTATGTGAAGTTTTGTATGTAAAACAATCAATTCCTCCATCCACGGTTACAAGTCTGAGGGCTATAGTGTTATCCCAGTTTACAAGTTTTATGCTCGTGCCCAAAAACTAATTACATTAACTGAGCATATCAAAAGTAAACTAAATGGATTCCCAACCTTGGCAATCCAATTCCAAACTATCCACGTACGTAGTCCCAAAATATCCAGGCACCCTCCTATTAACTTGCACCAATTACAACATATACACAAAGAGAACTTCGAGTATTAATACTCAATGAGTGTATATTTCATCAACCGTCACTATACTGACTATGAAGTCATCACACTTTGTTAATTCACTCACATGCATTTATTCACACACGTTTTAAGGCCTCCTTTTGAAGCTATAATAATTTAATATCTAGCGATACAAGTCCATGCCAAAAAACAATGACATTCTTACCCTAATTCACTTAGTTTGGACTACTTCTAGAGTCTGTAATGGTTTGAGAAATGGCCTGTCAAGGCCGTTTTCCAAACCATTTTCCCTAGCCAAGACTTTCTGAAATCAAAATGGTCTAGCAAACTGGAAAACAATCATACCAACATTCTTATGGCTTGTTTGTAATGTATGCACATGTGAATTATATGCCATAATTATTTTCTCACAAGTCGTATCGGGTACTATGCATTGTATATCATCTTCCCACATACTTATCCCGTAACCTTATATCGGGCAATAGGAAATGTATCTAGTTTGTCGTACACCATGCCATATCTTCCCATCCCGCAAATTCATATTGGGAAAATGGGCATTCCTATCCCACAACCTTGTACCAGGCTCTAAATGTCCTCCTCCGCAATCTTATATCGAGCTCTACGTGCCCACCATGCAATCTTATATTGGGCTCTAAAAGCAAGTGTGCAATATGATGTCATGTTTATAAATGCATACTCATTCAACTCAACACATTCAAAAACAAACCAACACACCACCATTTCACACAATGTTTCTCAATTTTTTGATCATTTGATCACAACTCGTGTCTTTTTATATCATTCATAATCTGGGTTCTCTATTACCCCATTGATTAAAATCACATACACATTTATACATTTTTATCTCCTTTCCATTTTTTTACCACACACTATATCATCCTCTAAACTCACTAGTAACCACATATGCCTTTCTCACTGTTGACATTGATCTAACTCATGGAAAATATGTTAAATAGACGTTAGCACACTCATATAAACACATACCAACATGACTCACAATGACACATTCATCACACTCAATCATTCACAACAAACACATGCAATGACTCTTCAAGACGAGTAAGTGATAAATACACACTCACCTATATCCTGAGCTAAGATTGCTTCTTCAGTGCCTGCTCCCCTCCAACATCTGGGTCACCTCCTATAACATAACACATTCATGAAAATAAACACACTAACACATAATACACTCTTCCTACTTTTAATCCCCCTTAGTTAAATGTTTTCATTTCAATTTATGTTACTCTTTATCTCTATCCCTCTCATCACTTCCTCTCTCCCTATCTCTCTCTCTCTCCCCATCTCTCTCTCTCTCCTCTCAATCATTTCCTATCCTTAACCGTAGTTTTCCACTAGTGTTTCTCAATCACATACAAGTTCTCATCTCTTTCCCCTTCCTCGTCATTTTTCCCAAATTCAAGCATTCTCTTCAATTTGATGTCAGGGTTCAACAGAGTACCTCTTGGTCTTTCTTCTCCCCACCGAGTTTGTTTCCTCCTGGGATGTAACATTCTCGTCCCAAAATCATATAATGAATAAAATGTTAAATAAAAATAAGAATTTGAATGATAAAATGACAAAAATAAATTGTTGGAAACAAGTTTAAGAAAGGTTGAAAGAAGGTTGAAGAATAGTTGATGATAAGTAAACAAAGACGCAAGAAAATGACCAAAATAAAAAGTAAACGTGGTGGAGGGTGAGAAAACGCGTGGTGGGCACGACTGCGATGTTTGTTTCAGGATCTAGTAGAGTGTGGATATAGAGGTTTATATTGACAGGTGGGTCGACTGCTACTCTCGGACCATTTTCTCTCTCCTCATCAGAGTTGGGCCTAGGATGTTTTTGAGTGTCGTTGCATGTTTTGCTTGTACATATGACATGTTTTATGTTAGTGTGATATAGATACTTGTTTGTTGAGATGGATGCCATATATATATATATATATATATATATATATATATATATATATATGTGTGTGTGTTTGAGGTTGTTGATGTTTGAGATGGTTTTAAATGTTGAGGTGTATGTTGTTTGATATGTTGATATTGCTTGAGAGAAATTGTTGTGTTTAAAACTGTTTTTACAGGAATGGACTTATATTATGGGTATGTTCAGATTATAGCCATTATATAGCAGTTCTACGTAAAGTATGAACTTGCAATTTAAGAATATAAGGGCGTATTAGCTTAACACAAAGCTTAATCCGTGGATGTGTTAACTATTACGATCTATATTCTGAGTATATAATGGATCAACTAAAAACTAAGGATATTAGATAGTTGTACATATGATTAATAAGAATTGAAAAAGATGAATAAAAGTTAGCATTAATGAACTACTTATATATTACAAGAAAAGTTGTAAAGTATACGTACATTAATAGTAATGTGATAGTTAAATAATGGTTAATACAGTAATAAGTATAAGACTTTTTAATTTGGTATCAGAGCAGGGATATGATCCCTGGATATGTTATTAATATACGATTTCTGATTGCATTTGCATCATTATTGTGTGAAATGTGTGTTAATTAGTTCATTTTATTTTATAGATATGTCATAGCCCAGACATTCTATAGAAAGAGAGGGAGCAACAGACCCTATAGTACAATTATCACTTGTAGGATCGAGAGCTACAAAGTATGATCCTGATTTTCCACAGTATGGACCAGCTGCCTATCCTTATCCACCCCCACCTTACTATCCTATGTACAGAGATCCACCTTTGACAGATTATCAGATTAGAGCCATAAACTTTGAGGAATTGAAGAAGTTGGGAGCTGTAGAGTTTAGTGGTACAACAGATCCACGACTGGCACAGAAGTGGTTGGATCGAATTATCAGAGTTTTTGAGATAATACAGGCGAGTACGGAGGACAGGTTAGAGTTTACAATATCTTTGTTATAGGGTGGTGCATATGAATGGTGGAAGACAGTTGAATATCACCCCAGAAAAGCGAATGTGGTGGCAGATGCACTGAGTAGAAAGTCTAGTGTTGCTATATCTAGCTTATAGCTAACACGTATGATCAATTTGATAGCTTTATAAAGCTTGAATATAAAGTTAGAGTTAACTGAATCGGGAGAGCTAGTAGCAACATTAATGGTCCGACCAATGTTGTTAATATTAGATAAAAACCAACTCTAGAAAGGGGGTTTGAATAGAGTTGGGAAACAATGCCAAATTTTTGCAAATAAGAAAGTAAATGAAAGATGAACACACGATATAGAGTGGTTCGGCAAAAATACCTACTCCACTACCTAAGCTTCCCACTTAGGATTTTTTCAAACGCTCCACTATTACCTCACTTTGAAGCTCAGTGAGAACTCCGTACAAGCTTGAGTTACAGCTCAAGGAACCTTACAATCACAACCTGAATTCCAGCTCAAGTCACACCTACCACTATAGTCTATTCTAAACACTCCAAACAAATTTGTGCTAGTTGTGCAAAGAGTACAATGTAAAATAATGAAATATTTTGAGTTATTGCACAAATAAGAATCTAAGAGTTGAGAGCTTTTAATGTTGTGAGAATTCTCAGCTTGAATGGTATTCTAAAAGTGGTACCTTCTCTTTCTTCATTTTCAGCTTAAATAGCAGCTCCCAAGATGCTTCATTTTCTGATGTGAAAAGTGGCTGCAGAGAACACTTGGTCGACTAAACTGATGTTTACTCGACTAAAACATTTATAATTGGTCGACTAAAATATTTTTCCTCGAGTAAGATTATTCCAGAACCAAACTGTCTTGAACCCACTTTTAAATTACTCGACTAATACAGATTTTGGTCGACTAAAATTTTTATTCTTGGTCGACTAATATTTTCTTACTCGAGTAAGATTGTTCCAGAACCAAACTGTCTTGAACCCGCATCAGACTTACTCTACTAATTTTAATCTTGGTCGACTAAACTTTTTCTTGGAACTAAACAACGTTCAAATTTGAACCTTGTGATTATTGCACTGCCCAAAGCCAACTTTATAAAAGCATCCAGGGAATTGTCTCCAAATTAGTCGACTAAAAACTTCAATTGATCGACTAATATTTACTGACATGGCAAACTATCCGTTACTCAAACATTTGACTTTTCAACTCACGCTCTTGATTAATCTGACAAACAACTTAGTCGACTAATCTCTATATTGATCGACTAATTTCAGCCAATAGCCATTTTGACACTAAAACCTCAATTTCATGACATTCCATTTTGATCCACTCTGCCCCTTCAGCCTGTGTACAATATTTATCAAGTTCATTTGTTTTTTTAAACCTCAATTTCATGAAATTGATAAAAATTGCAAAACATACCACATAAATAAAATGAAGGATCAAGGTATCCCTTGTCCAGATCGTTAGCACAATATAATTCACTATATAATGCATTTTAACCATGCATACGATTTTAACCATTTTAACCAAGCATACAAATTGAAACCATTTTAACCAAGCATACGCTACACTCCCCCTCAATCAATGCATATATGTCTCTCCCCCTTTTTGTCATTCATAAAAAACACAGTTAAAAAAACAACTCACGACAAAAAACAACACACATGTAATCAAGTTGTAATCAAGTCAAATGCATAAACAACACACATTTAATCAAGTCATAATCAAGTCAATTGCATAAACAACACACATTTAATCAAGTCATAAGCAACACATAATATGCATAATGCATAATGCTCGAAAAATGTTGGATTGTGGAACAGAACACCCCAAGCTATGGGCTAGCCACATCATCGTCACGCCTACAAGTTAGCTTCTCCCAAATTTTCTCCACAATGGAAGAGACTTTCTCCATAGGTCGTTCCAAAGCTCCAACCCGATTATCAAGGGATGCAAGCTGTCGGCTGATTTCTTCATTGTTGCTGGATTGAGCATTGCTGCACTGAGCTGGATTGGTGCGATTCCTTGGATAAGCCGGTCTTGGGGGTGAACCACCTGAAACTAAGGTAAGACCCATATCCGCTACATGTGGTCCGAACAGCCAACCTTCCTCAACAGTTTTAACTAGCTTCATCGTCTTAAGATTCATAGTTGTGACCCTCCAATTATGAGGAAAGGAGACATGCGGCTCTCCAGTTAGATTGACACTATGCTCCCTCAAGCACCGTGTGATAATAGCAGCAAAGGGTAACCCAAGTCGTTTACTGGTCTTTGCCTTAAAATCCCTAATAAGCTGATGGGATTTTTGTGCCATCATTCGAAGCATAATGTGAGGGAAATTGATCTCACGTCCATGCTCAAGGTGCCACAAAATTTCCATATCCAAAGAGCTAATATAATTTGTGGTAGCCTTTTTTGGAGATAAAGTACGATTGACCACATAGTGAGGGAGACGGTAATGAGCAGGCAAATCCAGAGCTCCAAAGCAGATATTATCCGGTTTAATCAAGAAAGCCAACCGTTTGAGCATTTCATTGGCCTCATTCATATTGAAGGACCTTCCCTCATCATCACTGGAACCACCATCAATATTAAACCCAATTCTCACACCATCCGAGCACATCTCAAACCAACGACACAAATCAGATTCTGCAATGTCAATATCCTGTTGTTTCACTCTGCTATGAATAATAAATCCATGACTTTCAGCTCGAGTAACAAACAGGTTAGCATAAAACTCCTTCACTAATTCCTCAAAAATATCATCAACATATCCAATAACAGTGAAGAGACTCTTCTCTCTAAAAATCTCAAACAGCTCACTATACTCAGATCTCAGCAAATTATCCCATTTAAAGGTCATCGACGGTATAAGTGATTCTAAGTGGATTACCTTGTTGTAGAGTTCCTCTGCCTTTTCATCTCTGAACCGTGGACTAACTACCACATGCTCCGAGGTTGTTTCACCACGAGAAGAGGCTCCATGGTAGCAATTTGGGACGAATTTTCTCTTCTTAGGACGTTGTGGAGGAGGAGAGGGTGAAGATGCAGCTTCTTCAACAGTTTGTTTCCCTTTTATTCTAGCCATGAGGAAAAGAGGAACTAAAATGGACAATGTGGGTGGTTTTTAGAGAGATGATAAGAAGATCTAGGTGATAGAGGGTGAGAGAGAGTGGGTTTTGTGTTTTAGAGGTTGATTGAGAGATTTAGTGAGGTTTGGAGGTTAAGAGGAAAGGAAGAGAGGTGAGGGAAAGAGAGAAATTAAATTTTAAGGTTCTGAAGAAACAGGAGGTAGTCGAGCGGATTTATTTGTCTGGGAGTATTTTAGTCGACTAAAAAATGTGTTAATCGACCAAAACGTAACTTACTCGACTAACTTTCAAAAGTTACTCGAGTAAAATTCTTTAGGGATTTGACATTTGGCTTCTATTTTGAACTTACTCTAGTAAAAGAAAATTACTCGACTAAGTATAAAATTACTCGACCAACAATAAACTTACTCGAGTAAAACATTGATGAATTTTGTCTTTCGGTTCTGTGTTGAAATTACTCGAGTAAAACCAAATTACTCGACCAGATCAGAAATTACTCGACCATAAAGACAAGTTACTCAAGTAAAATTTTGATGATTTTGATCTTTTGGTTCTGTTTTCAAATTACTCGATTAAAAGAAAATTACTCGACTAGAGCTTAAATTACTCGACCAGATGTGAAGGTTACTCGAGTAAAAATCTGATGATCTTGGTCTTTTGATTCTATTATGAAATTACTCGAGTAAATATTAATTACTTGACCAAAATTTCCTTCAAATTTCTGGAATCATTCTCTCCTCAATATTACTCGATCAAAAACACATCACTCGACCAAAATTTACCAACTATCCTCTTAATGATACACAACCAAACTTGTAAGTTTGAGAAACCCGATGACTCAATTTGTGACATAGTGGCATGAGCAGAAGGTGTTCTATAAGACCATTTTGCTGTTGGCATGATTGCAAATGAAATGACGAGCAAAATTAAGAGCACACAACATTCAAATCACACATACCAATTATAAGCTTTATGTCATTAAATAGTTCTTCTTTAAGTGGTTTCATAAGAATGTCAGCTAATTGATCTAATGTAGACATATATTTCAAGCAAATATCACCTTTTAAGTAATGATCACGAAGAAAATGATGCCTAATTTCAATGTGCTTTGTTCTACTATGCAGAATGAGATTTTTACTTAAGCTAATTGCACTTGTATTGTCACAATGGATAGGCACATTAGACACACAAATTCCATAATCATTCAATTGATGCTTAATCCATAGAAATTGAGCGCATGCACTACCAGCAGCTACATATTCGGATTTAGCCGTAGATATCGCAACACTCACTTGTTTCTTACTTGCCCAAGATATTAAGGATGAGCCTAAAAAATGACAAAGACCACTAGTGCTTTTTCTATCAATTCTACATCCACCATGATCAGCATCACTATAAGCATATAAGTCAAAATTATCACATTTTGGATACCACAAACCATGCTCAATTGTATCAGTCAAATATCTAAAAATTCTTTTGCATGCAATAAGATGAGATGCCTTAAGACAAGATTGAAATCGAGCACACAAGCATGTAGCAAACATGATATCGGGTCTAGATGCAGTCAAGTACAATAGGGATCCGATCATACCTCGATATAGCTTTTGATCCACATCTTCTTCTTCTTCATGCTTTTCTAGTTTGAGGTTTGATGCCATTGGTATCTTTGAGCTTTTGCATCCTTGCATGTTGAACTTCTTCAAAAGCTCCTTAGTATATTTGCTTTGATGAATGAAGACTCCATTTTCCAATTGCTTGATTTGAAGTCCAATAAAGAACTTAAGTTCTCCCATCATGCTCATT
>CANYCX010593833.1:0-11351 GCA_948193385.1 Breynia disticha f. nivosa
GGTTCGACCAGTAAACCACCGGTTCGACCAATAAATCAACCATTCAGTCTCTTTTTTGGTTCGATCATCTGTCTGGTTCTGATAACATTGATATAGATAAATTACTCGCGTTATATCACTAATTTTATCAGCAGTTCTCATTTGCAATTGAGATTACTTCTACTGGGAACGTAATTGCAAAGCAGTTAATTATTTTTGGATGCAACAGCAATTAATTGGGATGCAGATGCAGTTAATTAATAAATCAAAAACAATTTCAAAAATTAATATAATATCTCCTCGTACTGAGAGAATTATTATTTTTTATTTTTCATCTTTTCTTATATTTATTAATTAAATATACAAATACATATTAGGTATTTTACTAACACGATTACTAAGATAAGTTATTATACCATAAATTCAATAGAACATATTAATCTAGAAAAAAAAAGACGAATTTTTTAAAAATGCTTTAAAAAAAATCCACAACAATCTCTCCAATTTTTGTAATGTCTCTTAAGTTAAAAAAGATAAATTCTGATGGCTAAATGGATATATATTAATCCTTAGGCTAATAATATATATCACTTTAAAAATATATATATATTAATATTATGTGTTGTTTTATATTTTTAATATAAAATTTAATATTTTATTTTAATATTATTTTTATTATTTTTATATTTTTAATATAATACAATTTAATAATTTTATATATTAAAATAAAAAATATAATAATAAATTATATATTAAATTAAGATATATTAATTATATTTTAATTTATGTGTAAAAAAATAAACGATAAATAATATGAGAAGGAGAAAAAGAGTAATTAGTAAAGCAAAGAGCATTAGAAGTGGTGCGAAGTCCACAAGAAAGTTGCAGTTTTTTCAAAGCTAATGTCTCACCAAAAGACAAAAAGGACTTATAAAATTGGAGTTAAATGTACTTTCACCAATCCAAATAATATTTTCTTTGCACTCAAATTACGCATTTCTAAAGTGCACATTTGATTATGATCTTTATTTTAGTATCTTTAAAAGTTGATAGTAGAAATTACTCTCTTCCTTTTAATTTTTATTAATTTAATATTAATTTTTTTATGAAAAATTGTTAATCTATTTTTTATTATTTTTTTTTCTAAAATCCCTCAATTATTAAATAATTCTCTTTTTTATTCTTGTTTTCAATATTTAAATTTCTTTAAAAAGATAAATATTATTTTATGATTAAAAAAATTTAACTAAAAGTATTAATTTTTATTAAATAAAAATTATATAAAAATTTTAAAAAATAAATTTAATAAAGTTTTTTAATTTTTATTGTTAATTTATTTTATAGAAAATGTTATTTATTAAAATTTTAAAATAATTTTACAATTTACAGTTTACAGTGATTTTATTATGATATATTATCAGTGATTTAAAACCCTGCCCGACCAAGCCGGTCGGACCAGAAACCCGGCGACCCTGCCAGAATATCTTAGTTTAAAAGCTAGATCATTGTTTGGATTTCTTGTAAAAGAATTGCAGAATGCAATCATGCCAAAGTTTAGTTCGTGAGTGATGATTTTAAAGAAATTGTGAGTAGATAATTTCAAGCAACTTGAATAAAAATACTCCAATAAGTAAAGAGAGCATTCAATTATTATATAAGCTGAACTTGAATGATTTTGTGAGCAAATAATTTTCACTGGTTTTTCATTTATCATAACTTTTTTATTGTTTCTGAAAAGTGGTGTTTATTTTCTTTTCTCTTTTACCAAATTAATATGAGTTATCAATCTTTATTGCATTTAAAGTTGTTTATTTTATGTATAAGTTTATTTGAACATGTCCACTCAGGCACCATCAATGACAAGTTCTACACCGTCGAAAAATTCATCTCCTTCAAAAAAGAGCTTGCAACGAGGCAAGAATGATCTAGGATAGGGACATTGTAAAGAAATTATTGAAGAAAATGGAAAGATATTTTTGACATGTTTATATTGCAACAAGTCTTTTAGGGGAGGTGGAATTAATCGGTTTAAGTTGCATTTGGCTAGATCTTAGAAGATGAACGACCTACATTGACCCCTAAAGAGTTAGAAGCATTTCAACGCGAAATGGAGGCTTGCACGATTCATGACAAAGAAAATGACAATGGTTATTTTAACTTAATACTAATTTAGTAAGTTTGTTTTCTCATATGTTTTTCTCTAATTATATATTGATTTCTTGTAGACTGGTTGGTTGTGGAAGACATTGAATTGGATGATGATAAAGATGGTGATGATGAGAATGGTGGAGGAAGTAACCAAAATCAAAATAAAGTTGGAGATATTTGAACTTTGTATGATGATTGTTTGGTCCCTTTTGAGACAAAAGCAACTGATAATTTGTTTACAGAGCCATCTCCTTAAACTATGTAATGTTGATTTGAATTGTTTATTAGGATTGAGGATGTTGAACTTATAAGTAAACTATGTTATTTTATCATAAAATTTAAATTTTGTTCTTTTATCTAATTGTAAGATTTGAATTTGATTTTTTTTTTATTAATTGAAAGCTATTTTATTGTTTTAATAATTATTTTATTTTAATTATAATATTTGATAATTATTTTTTATTTAATTAATATTTTTTCGGTTCGACCAGACCTGCCTGTTGAACCAATGGCTCGATAACCTAGTTCCATGTCCGGATCGATGGCCGGGTCAGGTCTTAAAACACTAATGGGGAGTCGCAAGTGTTGGGGGCATATAGATAATACGTGGCGTTCTCCTGAATCCCCACCCCCCTCTTCAAAATCAATTCCTCCCTCATCGCATCTTCTTTTCGGCATTTTATCGAACGTTTTGTTCCCTTTTCTCTCTATTCTCCCAAATTTTCATCTCTACCCCTTTCTTTTCTCTTCTCAATCTCATGACATCTCATTAACCCTAACTGCCAATGAGGAATGCCTTTCGAGCTCTCCATTCTAGCCGCCGCACTGCAATTCCTCCCGGAGCTGTTTTGGATTCACGTCGAAACGACGCCGTTTTACCAGCTCTAAGGAAACTCGCGTTTCTACAAGGGCCTGTTATTGAAATTCATAAACTCAATTGGTTTCATCCCAATCTTCTCCACCGAAAACTGTAAGTATCAAATACGACTTTATGTAAGTATGAGATACGACGTTGTTTAAATTGTGAATTGAGTAATTGTGCATGCATTAAAATTGGTATGTGTAGATTGTGTACGGGGTTTACTAGTGTACATGGAGAGAGACCATCTGCTGAGTACGCCAAACTGCGAAAAGAGTGGCTGGAGACTGAATTCGTCCAGGCTCTTGCTTCTAGTTCGAAGCGAGTGTCTGTTATTTATATATTCGGTCCCTTTTTAGCCTTGTATAGAGCCTCAATTATTTCTTATCATGTCTTCAAGTTGACTATATGGCAGTTGTTTGTTCGAGACATGAAAAAGCGCGCTTGTAAGGTATGCGTGATTCGTGGTTTTGTGGTGATTACACGCAAATTCGGTGATTTTCTCAGTGAATTTCCATCATACTAAAACGAATTTAATGATGCGTAGTGCTCTCTGTATGTGTGGCGTTTAGTATGCACGAGGGGAAGTTTGTATTATGATATATAACTATGAATGCGTTGGAAGGGAATGTTATGCAATTGGAGTATATATATGAACTGTAGGTTCTTTTGGAGTTTATTGTGTTATCCCATTTAGTAGTTATTAATATTACTTGTACAATTTTTGCAGTTTCGTGAAACTCTTATTCGGTTGGGGCCTTTCTATGTTAAGGCAAGTACTAATACTCCCAATGAATAAAATCTGGGTAATGTTTGTTTCAAATTATCACACAAAGGTTATATGCTAATTAATTTTGTATATACAGTTGGGTCAAGCTCTGAGCACCAGGCCGGATATATTACCAACAGTATATTGTCAAGAGCTTGCTAAATTACAGGTTTGATAACCTTCTCCTGCAAACTTCAGCAGGATAAGTGATTCTGTCATTATCTAATCTATCATCCTTAACGTCCGTTTGACATCTTCTTTGTAGGATCAAATACCACCATTTTCAACTCGCGCTGCTTTTAAATCCATTGAATCCCAGTTAGGTGCTCCTATTTCACAAATTTTTGCAGACATTACTCCAAAGCCTATAGCTGCAGCTTCCCTGGGGCAGGTGTATAAAGGTCTGATACTCTTTAGTTTCTTTTCTCTTGATATATGGCCCTTCTCCCTCACAGTTCTAGATATTGTAGATGTACCCAGGTCGTATCTGTCTGTCTTTTGCCTGCAATCTGTTGTTTGGCAACGGAATTCTGCAATTTTGGCAGAAATAAAATCTAAATGTCCACATTTATCACTTCAAGTGGTGCAGCTCATTTGCATTCTGGTGAGCTTGTGGCTGTTAAAGTGCAGAGACCTGGCATGTCAATTTCATTGACCCTTGATGCCCTGCTATTTAACATGATTGGAGGACAACTGAAGCGTTTTGCGAAGGCCCGAAAGGATTTATTGGTAGCTGTAAATGAGGTGGTCAGTTTCTCAGGCCCGTATAAACATTTTGGAAAGTTTATGAAGCATTATATTTATATTGCTGTTATGATTAGACAGATAAAAGAAAAGGTCTGGCTCCAAATCTTGTCTCAACAAAATGCTTTTTTGAATGGAGATGTAGAATCATGATTTCTCTCTGCCTCACCTGAAGCTTACATAATTTGATTACCTATTACAAAAATTGTCATTCTTTAATAATTTGATGTGGGTCTATAGTGATCGAATTTATGTTCTTCTCTCTCCCCTCTTTTTATCATTTCTTACAATGAACAATTTCGTGATAAGTGATGAGAAGTGATTTCTGATTTCAAAAATTCTTGTTCATGTTTAATTTCCAGTATCTCATACATTAGTACGTGAACAATCTTTTGTATAATGTAGTTATAAATATTGTCTGTTCAAACGTTTTTCTTAGATATGGTGTACATACATTTGGAAGTCTGAACTTTTTGAAAAATTGTAGAAAACATTTTTTTAAAAGAAAATATCTTACTCTGCTTTGCATGACCGAAAGATTGCAGGAGGAACTGTGTCACTCTTAAGTTCCCAATCTGCGATGCTCAAAAACAAACCCATTCTTTCTTCAGGCACAGCATTTGTGCAGCATTGCAATCTTTTAAACCACCTTTTGGATTCTACTCTCTGCTATATGTTCACTATATTTTCATTTGTCTGTTTGAACCATGTGCTTTTCTATTTTGTCATAAAAGATTGTGCTTACTCATTGACATCTTTTAGGTTTATCTAAAATGAACAGGTAAGACACATGTTTGATGAAATTGACTACATCCGAGAGGGGAAAAATGCCGAACGCTTTGCTTTGCTCTATGGTTGCGAACCATGTATGTTCTTCCACATCTACAACAAGTGCGTGGATGATTTCTTCTAAAAAGTACATTTATGGCAATCGATTGATAAGGATTGTAAAGTACTTTTAGTAGTTCATTACCCTTATGAATTGTAAATAATTAGAAAAGGACCGTTAGTATGGCGTAATTAATAAAGTGCACATCCTGGAAACCATGATTTATGATAAAACTGCATTTGAACAGACATGGTCTCTTGTTCTCATCTGCTGTCGATATTTGTGCCTGTAATTTCTTAATGGATTTGATGATGGCATCAAATACTTTATAAATAATCTTTATTTTGCATAGTGATTCATATTGTTAATTTCCGATTGTATTGCTGCCCTTTTATGATCCAAAGTCTCACTAAAATGTTGCAGTTGATGGCCCTGGAGAGAATGAGAAAGAAATTGGCATTAAAGTTCCTAAGATATATTGGGACCTCACACGCAAGGTGGTACTAACAATGGAATGGATAGATGGAATCAAACTTACAGATGAAGCTCGCCTTACTGAAGCCAATTTAAACAGAAAAGCTCTGATTGACCAGGTATACAATACTCCTTTCCTTAAGTACCATCTTTTGCTCTTTCATTATCCTACATAAGCATTTCTTTTCCAGTGTAGACAAACGACAGAACAATTGTATATTATAATTCTTTTTATTACAGGGTTTGTACTGCTCTTTGAGACAGTTGCTCGAGCTGGGTTTTTTCCATGCTGACCCACATCCGGGAAACCTTGTTGCTACTACCAGTGGCAGTCTAGCATATTTTGACTTTGGAATGATGGGAGACATACCACGCCATTACCGTGTTGGACTTATTCGCATGGTAATAATTATTTGATTTAGAAGTGCTTTGTTTAGGCATGACTTGAAAGCTCACTGCTTTTACTCTCTTGGAGAAGTCTTTGCTGTTATGTGTTTTCTTTGAAATAAATTTTACCTTGTGCTGCTATTTCCAATAGAAGAATTGTTGTATTATATTAGCTGTGCAATTCACGAGACCATCCTGTCTACCAAAAGTTCACCTGTCCAAACTTGTCAATGGTTGTATTTTTTTTCCTTTCCCCAGTTTCGACTTTAAAAAATTATTTTCTCATACTTTTCTGTATTTCTAATTTGCTCGTGTATTTTTCATAGTATTGAAATTTGAAAATTTTGTATATATTAATCCTGACAACACCAAAGAAATCATGAAGAAACCTTATTGAGGTTGTCTGTTGTCTAGACCACCATCAGGATGTTGTGTCTGACTATGGTAGATGTTGATACTTGCAACCTTTTTGAGTTTTTCTGCTTTATGGTGGTGGCAACTAATTTCCTTGGTCTTTTTTCCTTTTCCTTTTTATTTACTAGCAGTAATTTTTTGTTTCTGTCAGCTTGTCCACTTTGTTAATCGTGATTCTCTGGGTTTGGCGAATGACTTTTTTGCATTGGGATTTATACCTGAGGGTGAAGATACACAGGCAGTTTCAGATGCATTGCAAACGTCCTTTGGTGATGGGAAGAGGCAATCTCGAGATTTTGAGGTCTGCTCTAGCATTCTATTCTTTTATACACCTCAAGCCTTTATATTTTATGTGGCTTTTTATAGAGATATTTATACCCTTTTTATGTTGTTATTAAGTTAGATCAGTATAAAGTAAAGCAACTTTGCATTGCTTTTGTTCCTCTGTCTAGTGCTTCAAAATATTAAGTCAAGGAAGTTGATTTTTCCTTCTGATGTTCACATAGAACAAGTTGCATGATGAATTAGATGGTCATATGCCCACTGAATAATCAGGAAATATGGCATACATGCATTGATTTTTCAATTGGAGAAATGAGTTAGACGGCTTACTGGATTTTCAATATTTGCATTACATTTGATTCTTTTGTCCTTTAGAGCTTCTTCAATATATGCATAAACATTGAGCATTATTCATTTATTCTCTCATCTTAACTATGCTAGATTTAATTGATCTTCAGGCAATAATGAACCAACTGTATGATGTTATGTATGAATTCAACTTTTCACTTCCACCGGACTATGCCCTGGTGATTAGAGCACTTGGATCACTGGAGGGAACCGCAAAAGTTCTGGACCCTAATTTCAAAGTTGTTGAAAGTGCATATCCCTTTGTAATTGGGAGGCTTTTGGAAGACCCAAATCCTGATATGAGAAGAATTTTGAGGGAACTTCTTATTCGTAATGATGGGTCCATAAGATGGAATAGACTAGAACGCTTGGTAAGTGATTTCTTCTATGCACAATTATGTTGCATATTTAAGCATTACAACTGCTACTAGTGTCGGTGGTAGTTGGTACAGTATCATAATGAAGCGAGAGAATGATTAATTTCACACTTATGGTTTCCATCCCCTTATTAGTAAAATTTAGTAGTCATTCACGGAGACATCTCTATTGGTTGCATATGTGCAGCACACTTCTCTCAAATTTCAAATTCCAGTCATTGAGGTATTTTCTATCCTGTTCCAGATGGCAGCAATATCTGAGCAGGCATCAGGATCACCTGAAGACGATAAAGATTCTGAAGAAATTTCTTCAAAACATTTGGGCTGGAAATCTTTTGATATGCGTGCTGTTGTTGGCGCTACTGAAGATCTATTGCATTTCATTTTATCTGAAAAGGGGTGGAGGGTTCGTGTTTTCCTACTACGAGACATAATTAAAGCCTCTGATGTTTTCCTAGAGGATGAAGTTGTGGATAGCTTTTTGAATGAGAAACACGATGAACAAGAAGCAAAAGTTTCTGAGGTTTGTCTTCATTCATTTGCTCCTAATAGTGTTTTTAATGGTTTGTTTGATCGTGGTTGGAATAGTACCCTGAAAATTTTGAGGCTTCTGGGGAAGTATTGTTACCTTTTTGACCGACATCATGACATAATATCTCACTGCATGGAAGTTGGAATAAGAAATGGAGCATTAGCTCTAAGAAAATGAGAAATAAGGAACTGGTTCCTTCACGGCCTTGGTTGGAAAGCCCAATAATGAGTTTTTTAACAAGGAATATTTAATAGTGGTAAAAATTTATTACACGTTATTAGCCAAACAACTATTGTTGGGCGCTGTCACAGATGAAACAAACTAATTTCTTGATCAGCATGGCTTTGTTTTTAGAGAGTCCTCAATTAATTTCTTGATGCAGGGGCATACAACCCTCAGAAGGGTGGCAAATGGATTTCATTATCTACGTCTAGCAATGAAGCTTGCCCCGGAGCTTTGGACACCAATGCTCATACGCATAGCCGTAAAACCTGAGGTTCATACATTTTCTGTCGACATAATTTCAACCTTGATGAAGCATTTTGGCCATAAGATTCCAGAGATTTTTTGGCTTTGTCTGTCTAAAGTACTTCATAAGCTGGTGAGAAACTATAGAATTGACGATCCTATAAGATAATTGGTTTAAATCTTTAGCAGATATAATTTTTTTCGTCTCACTTGATTCTTTCTGTGAGGGAATGTATTTTGTTTAGAGAATTAGAATCTGTGCTTTTTGCATCTGAATGAAGAATGCATGTATAGAAAGAGCTCACTGATTTTGAAGATGAGCATGTGTAAGTTGCCAATTACCTATATCTTACTGTGCTCTCGTTCGTGTGTTTGATGGCGCTGAATGAAAGTAGAGATCCGTCAATATGGTCTGCTGCGATCGCACCAAAATTTGTTAAATTTTGGCCTTTGCTCATATTTGATGCATTTTCAGAGGAGAAGGCTTCTTGCAACATTAAAAGAGATTCGACTATCAAGTTTGAAGATTTTGCATTGAAACATACTAAAAAGCCTCGAATTAATTGCTTGTCCTGAGCAATTTACCTGCTTTTCTAAAACATAGTAAACGTTTTCCCGTATTTGCAAAGAATGAGTTGGAGAGTTGAACAAGATAAATTCGGAGTTCGTATGTGAAATTTTGTTCTAAACTGCTGCGCTTTTCTTCCGGACATTGAAAAGAAAGTGAAGAAATTGTTAGAAAGACCTCAATCATTTCGTAAACAAAATTTTCTAAAATATGATTTTAGAAAATAAGATTTTAACACATGAAAAATATTTTCCACAGGAAATTAATTTCCGCCAAACAAACGGAGGGGAAGTAAGAAACTAATGGAGTTATTTTGTTAAGAAACATTTACATATAAAAAAAATATAAATGAAGTTTTTATTACACTTTTGTTGGAAGAATATGAATAATTGTACGAAAGGAATTCTTTTGGGAACCATTTGAACAAACTAACCATTTAATTTGAAAAAAAAAAAGAAGCCACAATTGAATTTGAATAATTTATAGAGAACCTTGTTCTTCAAGTATATCTATTAAGATTAAAAATGATGATTCCTCCCTAATTAAATATTCAATTTTACCCTGTAATTTTTCTATTTTAGTGCGCACAAGTTCTTATTTAGTGTACTAATATTAAAATGTTCTTATTTTCGTAACTATAGATTGCATATTTTTATTATCAATATTATATAAAGTTGGTTTAGTGAGTTCGTCTATGACTAGATGAGTGAATTCGGGACTAAATATATAAGAAATCAAGTATTTAAACCTATGATATAATTATGTAATATATCTAGGAACTTAACTAATTCAGAATTACAGAACATACGTATTTTTTTATCGAGTTACCTAATTCAGAATTACAAAACATACGTTGTTTTACAAAGAAAAAGATAAAACAAATAACTTCTTATCGCCGTGTGAACTGTAGTTGAAGAACGAGAATGCAAACGATTTAAAACAAATAACTTCTTATCGCCGTAAGACCTCAATCATTTCTGTTTGTAAATGGAGGGGCAATATATTTGTCGATGGCAGAATGTCTTTATACAGAATCCGTCACTATGCATCTCCTCACACACCAAAGTTGCTTTAGCTTTGCTTTTCAGCGGGAATTCATGGGTAGCAGTATGGCTTTTATGAAACAAACAACTCATCTTTTTCATACCCTGCTGAAGAAACAAACCATCATCTTCTACCTTCCTTCCCTACAAATTTAAATTCCGTAACGCCTTCTCACCTCATCTGCTTTTCTCACTGCACTACCATTCTACGTGCCACTCTACACTTTAAAACTATTCTACCATTAATCATCCCTAATTAATGTTATATTACTTTCAAATATTTTAGTCAATGCGTCGGTTTAGTAAGCATAACACCTCGTATTCCTACCCAACACTTCTCATATATGTTGCATAAGACATGGCATCCATTCCATATTAAAAAAAAAAAACAATTTAAAACGGATAATAAAATAAATGGTTTGGTATTGGCAGCCGCTTAGAGCTTGACTTATTCCTTTACCTTCCTTAATCAACAATTATAAAACTTAAGTAGGAAAATGGTTCTTTCATAGGTTTCACAGATTCCTAATATATTTTAAGATTCGACGATACTAATTAGTTAAATATGGAAGTACACTTCCAATCTCTTCTGAATATGTAACAATACATATTAAATAATTATGTGTATTAAATTCTTGATTACTTATATCCAACTAATCAAACTACTTAATTACTATCTGCTTTCAACTTAATATTAAACCACGCACCTCATAAATCACTTTTGCATGACTAGTAATTAACCTAATCGTGCATTAATTCAATGAGTTTACCTCTTTTACACCTAAAATCCTCCAAAATCTATTAGTGACTCAACTGCCAGTAAGAGATACCCTACTCCATGTTTTTAATAGTCAAGAGGGTCGAACAACATATTGAGAATACAAAATTTTTTGCATTCGTAGCGATATTAGGAGACATATCCATGTTCTGACCTGTTGGTTTATCATGGCTCTATTTTTTTGTTCGTGGGTTATACCGACTCTTTTCCTAAAATTTGCTTTTGAAAAAGTATGGCATAATTTAGATGAACTGCGTAGTTGACTATAACCTATAATCATCATTAACAACACATAATTATGTGATTTAACCACTCCAAAACAAGCAAGAAATTAAATTTACAAAAGAAAGCA
>CANYCX010593867.1:0-25810 GCA_948193385.1 Breynia disticha f. nivosa
TAAAACGCGCTATATTTTTTTTTTAATTTACACATAAATTGTCAAACATAAGTCAGAGCAAATCGTATGCGAATATCTTTAAAAATGCGGAAGCTGGAAAACGTTTTACATGCCATCATACGAGTTCGATACAATTTAAAACCATACAAGCATGTACTTCAGTACAAATAAGCCTTAGGAACTCGACCCTCGGTATCGCACTGCTAGCCTTGCCTTTTATGTAGAGGCCCGACCCACGAATGGGTCCCGCAACGCTCCTTAACAAGCCCATGGGCCGGTCAATAGGAGATGGTTGGGGGTGACCGGCCCATGGGCTTGTTAAGGAGCGTTGCAGGACCCATTCGTGGGCCGGGCCTCTACAGTTATCCTACAAAATATCAAAATAAATTAATTAATTTAAATAAAATAAAATATTAGAATAAATATTAAAAAATTGAATAAATCAAAACATATAAACTTTAGAATTTAGAATAAAATCGTCTCTCTTTCTAATTATACAATGTATTATTAATATTCAATATTTGAAGTTATCTTCAATCTTTGTTTTATAAAATTTGATTTGTTATTTATCTGAAAATGTTTGAAATTGTATACAATTCTTACAATAATGATATTGTATATTAAACATTTTTCATTCAATTATTTTGTCTAATTTTTGCCACATGTCAGATGATTAGAAAGTCAAGCGTCGTAATTTTAACTCACCTGCCACTAATTTAGTAATATAGAATAGATAATTAGAAAAAAATTATGTATATATTCCGTCCTTATAAACTGCAAAAATTACTTATTTTGCCTTTTATATTTGTGGAATATCGTATTTGATTACATAAACTATAAAGGATAAAATACTAGAAAATCAGCATATTTATGCTCCGTTTTTTTACGGAAATTGATTTTTTTGGAAAATATTTTTCATATTCATGAATCTTATTTTTCAGAATCATATTTTATGGTATTTTATACTTAAATATTTAAAAATTTTTAAAATATAAATATATATATATTTTAATAAGAATATATTTTCTTTAAATATATATTAAAAATAATAATTATTTTTCTATTAATTTTAAATTATAATTTTATTAATTTATTTTTCGTTGGTAACAAACATTGAAAATTCAGGAACACATTTTCTCAACAAAATGAATTAATGCAAACTGACGGAATCTTAAAGAAATCTTCTTCTATTTTAAAATGGTAAATATTCTTTTTTTACATTTTATGCAGAAAAAGTAGTTTATTTATTTTGGCAGAAAATCCAAATAAAGCTGAAGAAGAAAAGAGTTTGAAGTTTGAACAAAACACATGTAGAGTAGTCGTATATATAAGTGAACATATGGAAGAGACTCACTAATCATTCACACAATGTCCAAAATCTCTCCCCTCTCTCTCCCTTCAGGCTTCGCCGCCTTCTCCTTCTCTCCGCCACCTCAGCTTCCTCCTACTCTCCATTTCCCTCCTCGCTCTCTCTCCTTTAACTTTAACGGCAGACTCTCCACTTCGACTTCTCTCAGATGCTACCGTACACTCGAGTGTTCTGCTTCGACTTCTCAGCCTTTTGGTATTATAAAGTTCATTGCTTTTTTGAATGTTGATGAATCCTGACTCGTTTTATGAAGTTTCGGTCTTGACGGACTGGTTCTTTGTTTTGGAGATTGAATATAGTTAGTAATTTAAGTTTTTTTTTAAATGATGGCAATTTGGTTTTGTTTAGTTTGTTGGATATGTTGAAAAGTGTGAATTGGGTTGATTTGGTATAGTAATTTTTTTTGTTGCTTCGCCAGAATTAATCTGTTGGATGCTGTTTTGTTGCTGAAAGGTGTCGACATTTGAAAATTGGTTTTTTGTCAATGAAAAGTTGAGGCTAATGGCAAGCTGTTTCATCATTTGAATAGATTGAAATATAAGAATCTTTAGAACTACAAGATCTTGCATTTTTAGCATTTAAGCTGTTTTAATGTTGTTTTGATGCAAGAGAATGGAAGAACGGAAATACGTTATAGCTAGTTTTCGAGAATTTAATTTAAGTGAACGAACTGAAATTGGGGATGTATGAGTAATTTTAATTTTATTGAGCTAATGGCAATGTTTTTTGGTTCATCCGATTGTGCTCAGATATATGAATTAGGTATTTATTTTATAAACTCTGTTAGATTCTTTGTGTTTGAACACTCCTTCAATGTTGTTTCGATGCATGAGAATGGAAGTGCGAAGTACGGGAATCATCAGATTAGAAACGAATGATTAAATTGATATATTTGGTCTAACTTTGCTCTTTATTAGTATATGTGGATTGAAATGTGTCTATCCGTATTTGTGGATTGTAGTTGACCAAGCAACGAGCTTTCAAGAGGCTTCTAAGAAGGGAAATTTGATTCCCTTGTATAAGTGCATATTTTCTGATCACTTAACTCCAGTCCTTGCCTATCGGTGCTTGGTGAAAGAAGATGATAGAGATGCTCCGAGCTTCCTCTTTGAATCTGTTGAGCCTGGTCTTAATTCTTCTACCATAGTAGGTTTTTTTATTAATTTTAATTTTGAAATTGGTTTTCTTTTGTTTATATTGCCAATATCTTTGTGAAATATAATTAATCTTTGGGACGTGTGCATCAATTTAGGGACGGTACAGTGTGATTGGAGCTCAACCAAGTATAGAAATTGTGGCCAAAGAAAGCATGGTCACAATTATGGACCACTATGAAGGACGTAGGATAGAGGAGATTGTGGAGGATCCTATGTCCGTTCCTAGGAAAATGATGGAAGGTTGGAATCCCCAACTTATCGATGAGCTTCCAGAAGTTTTTTGTGGTAAGTTGACTGAACAATGTTGTTACTTAAATTTTAACTTTGAATTTCAATAAATTCTTGAATTTTCTTAGATACATCATTTGAATTTCAACACGACTTCTCAATCAGGTGGATGGGTTGGTTATTTCTCATACGACACTGTGAGGTATGTAGAAAGTAAAAAATTGCCTTTTGCTGGTGCTCCGCCAGATGACAGAAATCTTCCTGACGTCCATCTAGGCCTTTATGATGACATAATTGTGTTTGATCATGTGGAAAAGGTATATCTCTGTTTAACTTACGGGCTATTTTATTGTTCTGAAGTGATTTTACCAAGTAAAGTGTTCCATCTTTGTGTTTCTTGTCATTCCAAATATCTATTGCGACATTTTGCTACTTCATTCGATAGTCAGTATCTTAATTCCTATATCATGTTGAAGTTTCGCTTCTAAACCATGCAATTGCAGTTTATTTTTCAATCTTCATATTTATAGTTATTCTCTGGAATGAACGAGTTGAAGTTACAAACCTTTCTGTTGTATGTTGTCTCTCCATGAGTTAAGAGTTGTGGTTTCCTCATTTCCTATTTATATACAAACTAATGCTTTTGTGGACTCCTCAAGCAAACATAACAAAGAAAAATGAAATATATTGATGTTGAATATGCTTTGCAGTGATCTGACTTGATAACTTCTTATATGAAGATTCTACTAATATAGCTTGTAATTTGTATTTTAATTTTCACTTCAGAAAGCTTATGTTATTCACTGGGTGCGATTAGATCGATATTCATCTGTTGAGGAGGCCTTTAAGGATGGCATGAACCGGTTGGACAATCTGATGGCTAGAGTACATGATATAGACCCGTGAGTGATCGTTCATGCTCATTTCATTATTTTTATTCTTTTGTTTTGTTGTAGAAGTTTGATCGCACTGTTCTCTAATTCTTTTTTCCAGGCCAAAATTACCTGCAGGGTCGATAAAGTTATTCACTCACCTTTTTGGCCCTAAGTTGGAGCAATCTAGCATGACTAGGGAAGAATACCAGAGGGCAGTATTACAGGCTAAGGAGCACATTATGGCTGGCGATTTTTTTCAAATTGTATTAAGTCAACGTTTTGAACGCCGAACATTTGCAGACCCATTTGAGATTTACAGAGCCCTTAGAATTGTCAATCCAAGCCCATACATGACTTATTTACAAGTAAGTTCACTTATCATTGGAATATCAGTGAAGAGCTAGGTGATAATCAATTCTAACTTTCTGCATATTGGCTTTTTCTCTACTCTCAACAGGCTAGAGGATGTATATTGGTTGCATCTAGCCCAGAAATTCTCACACGCGTGAAGAAGGTAATAATTTAGATGCTCCATCAAAGAACTAATGGTCTTTGTCCTCCTATTGCGTCTTAAATGATGGGTATATATTGCAGAACAAGATTACCAACAGACCTCTTGCTGGAACTGTCAGAAGGGGGAAGACGCCTAAAGAAGATTTGATGTTGGAAAAGGAGCTTTTGAGTGATGAAAAGCAATGTGCAGAACACATCATGCTTGTTGATCTAGGAAGGAACGATGTGGGGAAGGTGATTATTTTACATTTGATGGGTTGCATTTTAATTCAAGCTGACATGTTGGCCGGTCGAAAGAGTTTGCAACATGCGAGTGGCATCAAATGGAGCACCTTCAAAACTTTTCTGTTTGATGACAAAATGTATTTTCTAGTCTAAATATCTTGTATGTGCAACCGTAAAATCTCTACTCATGGAAAGCTGTTCGTGCAGGTTTCCAAGCCTGGTTCCGTGAAAGTTGAGAAGCTTATGAATATCGAGCGATATTCCCATGTTATGCACATAAGCTCAACGGTAGGTATCTCTCGTTCTAGTAAACCAAATGCAATCTAATCAAACATAGATGCATTATCTGCGTATTGCATTTGATCTTGCACAACTGGTAAAGCTGAATCATAGGATTAGGAGTATAAACGTAAAACTTCGATAAACATTCATATTACAGAATGGTTCTCTTCTACAAGCATTTCACCATATCGTGCTTTCAAAAATTCGATATTTTGAAGATTCTTGTTTTTGATTTACGATTACAGTGATAAGTTTGTGTTGCTTATCCCTGTCTTCGCAGGTTACAGGGGAGATGCTTGATGATTTAACTAGCTGGGATGTTTTGCGTGCTGCGCTTCCTGTTGGTACTGTGAGCGGAGCACCAAAGGTTTATTTTCACGGGCTCATTATGGTTCCCGATTAATATTTTCCGATTAAAATGTCACGACTTCATTAATGAATCGACATTGCTTGAGCGTAGGTGAGAGCCATGGAGTTGATCGATGAGCTAGAAGTGACGAGACGAGGGCCATACAGCGGTGGATTCGGAGGCATTTCATACTCCGGGGACATGGATATTGCCCTTGCCCTCAGAACAATGGTCTTCCCCACAAACAACCGCTACGACACAATGTACTCATACAGGGACGCCAACAAGCGCCGCGAATGGGTTGCTCATCTTCAAGCTGGGGCCGGAATTGTTGCAGACAGTGATCCTGCCGATGAGCAAAGAGAGTGCGAGAACAAAGCAGCAGCTCTTGCTCGGGCGATTGATCTAGCAGAATCAGCATTCGTCAACAAATGAGCTCAATCAGCATTTTTCCTGCTGTTCAATTGCTTGTTAAATTAAGTTGTTTTTTTAAACTAGATGTAAGATTTTTGCGAATTTACTGTACAATTTTTTTTTTCTTTGGAGATGCAAATTAGATAGTTATGTTAAAAACTTGAACTAAATTATTTTTCTGATATTGCTGATGCATAATCTCATAGAATATTTTGACGTTTATGTGTTATATGCTTAATTATTTTAATTTATATATATTTTTATATAATTATATCGATTTTCGAGTTTTTTTAATGTTTGTCCTAGTTAGTGTTTTTGTTAGTTTAATTGATGTATTATTGGAAGTGTGCTCGAATGACAATGACACATAACCCATAGGTGACACGATATCTTTCCTTGGTTTCTATGAAAGATGAACAGATAACCACTGCATTTTTTATTTTATTTTAAATTTGGAAGTTAGTTGACGACTAGAGATCACAATCATATAAATGAAGAACAAAACAAGAAAAAGAATGCCCATTCATGTGATATGATAAGGAGTTGCCACGTCTGGTTAATGATTATCTTACACGACTATAAATTAACAGTTAATCTGTTTCTTGCAGGACTTTCCAAATAAGTGTATCGTTCAGAATCATGTCTTAGCCAATCTTTTTTTCATTACTAATACTCCTCTCTTCACAGTTTAGTGATTTAATCTTCTTCACAACTCCACAATTCTATTCCTTTTGTTTCAATCTTCCTCTTCTGATATAAAGGTACATGCTTTTGCTGTTATTATCTGTTTGTACTTTGAATTATGAATATTTATATTATTTTCTTCAGTTTGAGTTCATTTTCACTAAATTGCAAATGTTTGATGATGTGGGTTGTAAATTGTTTCGCTGAATTTCTGAGACTTGAAAAAATTTAGAAGCTTTGGTGCTCAAGTTTATGCCTTTCTGTAATTGATGAGGAATTCAGGAATTGTAGTTCCATTGATGGCGAGAATGAAGCTTACTTGAGTTCATACGAATTTTTAGAAGCTGATAATCAGTAGTTGCTGCTACTCAAATCCAAGAGTGTTTCCATGGCGATCACAAAGGTCTATATAGTGTAAGAATCTCTACTTTCCCGTCCCACCACACCGTCCGATCATCGGAGGGAGGGAGGAAAATGATTTGATGATCACACAACACACTGATACATTTCATGTTCTTTTTTGTATTGAAATATGGTTTTAAGTTTGAGTTTCTCACTTTCGAAGGTTTTATTCGCTTTATGGACATGTTGAGATGATGGCTCGACAGGTGCAGCAAGGAGCTAATGCTGTTGAGGGTGTTGAAGCAACGCTTTGGCAGGTAACTCGAATCGTGTTCAAGCAATTGCATATAAGAAACATGAAACGAAAAAATGGTTGCAGAGATTTGATAAATTTTTTTTGGAATCTAATAGGTACCGGAGACACTTTCTGAGTTGATATTGCAGAAGATGAAGGCACCTCCTAAACCAACTGATGTACCTGTGATTCGGCCGGAACAACTGGCGGAAGCTGATGCTTTTCTCTTCGGTTTTCCTTCTCGTTTCGGCATGATGTCGGCACAATCTAAAGCCTTTTTCGACTCCACCAGCGAGCTATGGGTATCACAAGCACTGGCAGGCAAGCCTGCTGGAATATTTTGGAGCACTGGTTTCCATGGCGGAGGCCAAGAACTCACAGCGTGAGTTCAATTGTCTCAGTGCTATTTTTGTTCCTATTTATAACTCAATTTAATCAGTTCTTCCCTCAGTAACAGTATTTACAACCGGAATTCACATGTACGTTTTTGTGTAGCGTGGTTCATCGTTTTGGTTTGTTGACTTGCCGCGAGTTGCCGCAGGAAGACAATTGCTAACTTGGCTCATTGTTCATCATTTCTGCTGCAGATTAACTGCTATAACACAGTTGGCACATCATGGAATGCTATTTGTTCCTCTTGGTTACACATTTGGCAGTGGCATGTTTGAGATGAATGAAGTGAAAGGCGGATCTTCTTACGGTGCCGGAACTTATGCCGGGGATGGAAACCGGGAACCTACAGAACTAGAACTACAACAGGCCTTTCACCAGGGTAAATATGTAGCTCAAATAGCTAAAAATCTCAAAGGTGCAAACAGAAAATGAAAGAAACTGAAGATAGTACATATGTATGCTGCTTCTGTACGTAAAGATGATTCATATAATGTAAATCTATTCAAAATTTCAATGAAGATATTCATTGGATTGTAAAGAAAGGTAACATAAACTATCCAAATTATCATGTTTATAATCCTCTTATTATATCTTTTAATTTTTAATACGACAACAATATTTGTGAGTAAATTTATGACACGATACGAATTGAATTTTTATAACATTGATTTGATACAAAAAAACAAGACGATTATAACACGATTAACACAAATTAATAGTCCTACCTCGCATATGTGATCTGAATAAATCATCTCATATGGAATTGGTCAGGAATTCTAACATTTTATCAGTTTTGATTTACCAGCTCCAACTAGTGCCAATTTTAAATGAATTATTATTGACTAGCTAATTTCAATTAGTTACGTGGACTAGTTATTAATTGGACAATTTTACTTTTTTTTTTATTAAATTTTACTGATTACATAAAAATAAATTAATTTTTTTATAAAACAATTCAAAGAAAAATTTATATTTTTAATGTATTTAATAATTACAATTGTTTATTTCGTTGAATCTAATTTATGAAAATGTATAACTAAAGTCCTCGAGACATGATCCGCCGTTGTAGTGTTTAGACAAGTAAGTTTGAGCTCATATGTAAGATAAATTGAAAAAAAAAAAAGAGCATATTTTCTATTGAATTTAAGAGCATTATTTTGGTTTAAAAAATAGCATTAATTTAATCCAACTGGGAATTGAAAATGAAAAATAAGATGGAATATATGCACTTCTTCACCATCACCACCCAAACTATATTATTAGAATTCCGGTTAAAAAAATTATTATTGGAAAGAAACAACTCATTTTTAAGTGTAGTGTTTTTAATTATGTGAAGCAAAATTCCATTAAGTACTTAAATAAATCAGGTTTAAACCCGAATTGAATTTTGGATTGTTCAAACTCGATTCATTTAAAATTTCATAAATAGTATCTCGAGTTGGATCGTGAGTTAACGAGACTATTCACGAGATTTGACGAAGAGTGTCAACAAAAAATGGAGAGTTTGGCATAATTTTCATTCCAATTTGTGACATCTATCTATATAAATATATTAAAACTAAAACATTACACTCAACCACAAAACAGGATTCTCTTTTCCTAATTTTTCCTTGTGAAGCTTCATTAATTAGCTGTTCTGCGGACATGTCTGAAAATGACATTCTCAAACATATCCGATCATTTTCTACATTCATCAACATGGGCTCCAAAATACGATATATATCAAGTTTATATTTCACATATATTATATAATATAAAAAAAAATATTGATGAGTTGATTTATTAAACTCATATTCAATGTATACTCAAGTAGTTATTCGGTTGGTATTAAATATATATAAAATACACATAAACTATACATTCAGTTAATATTTTTGTAATTATTATATCTTAATAAACATGATGCAATTTATTGTACAAATAAAAAAAATGTTGACATAAGGTTTATACTAAGATACAGTTAATTCAAAAACAAAACACTTTAGTTAACAAAATGTTTCCATAAAAGATATAAAAAACATAAATAAAAAAATTGTAATAAGTTTATATAAAGTTGATATTGAAACAAAGTCAATAATATGTTAATAAATAATTCAGTTTAGTACATGTACACATGAAAATATTAACACATATCGTAACTTAACATTGATATTAAGTTAAAATGCATGAAAAAATCAATTTAGTAAAAAATAATATACAAATAAAAGCAGATTGTATCATTTAAAAAATATTTTTATTAAGTAAAAAATAATACAATGATCTTAGTAGATTTGTCATTTCGACATAGTAATAAAAAAAGTTGTGGAATAACTAATAAGAAAAAAAATTAAAATCTAAATAATACGAAAAAATATAAAAACTAACCTTAATAAATTCTCTAAAACTCTCTTATATAGACATAAGAGTAGATCTTCATCATTTTTTTCGTTTATTTTTACCTACACAAAAAAAATGTTAAATAAAACATGTAATAAAACTATAGAAACAAAAGTTAAAAGAAATAATAATAAAAGCAAATAAAATTTTAAATTCATACTAGAAACATTTCTGAAAGTTTTAATTGCTTTAGAAAACTAAGAGATGAGATGAGAGAAATGTGACACCCAAATTCGACTATCATCTTATATTATTATATTGATTCTCTCGAGATGATAATTGGATCCGGACATCATAATGTTTGAAAATACTAGTATAGAACACAATTTAAAAGGATAGATACATTCATCATTAGAAACAAAAATTTACAATGTTTGAGAAGGCTATTTCAAAATCAACCGGGGTTTACAAAGCTGTTATGGTTACGAAAGAAAAGAAATCTAATCGATTCCATTTCAATTGTAACCTAACACAAGAAAAAAAATATGCAACAACATGTTCAATACAAATACATGTATGACATTAAACCAAAATCCATCTTCGTGCACAACCCACCTCAGTTCTTTGATCTCTGGCGTCAGAGTCGGAATCAAGCTGTTATCTACCCTTCTCATCAAAATGAAATCCCTCTCAAGTCCCTGCCCACACAGCATACATAATACGCAGTGAGTTGCGAGACTCAGTGAACAACACTTACCAAATGGACAATACTCCATGTTTTCATTTAATAACTTACATTCAATTCATAGTAAACATAACATCACAATCAATTCCACATCAACAGACAACGATACCATAGTTAGACACTCAAATGGAAACTGATTCAAAGCAATAACCCTAAGTAAGCATTCTTCGAAAAACACAGATGAGCAATCCAGACATGATCAACCGGAACTACGCGCAGTGGCAGCCGACTACGTGTTGTAGCTGCAACCACATGTAGTGCAGGTGCAATTAGTTGCGTGGTCGTGGTAAGAGTACACGTGGTCACAACAACTGCGCGTACTTAGCTGCCACCTCGTGTGGATCTCTATTCTCCTGCGTAAAAACTCACAAAACCAAACAATTCATATCAATCAACATTTAACCACACAAATAACCTTATGCCTACCATATATAGTTATATAATCACATACCAACACACCAACTCATTGAATCATCAAGCCATTTCCAACACATTCACTCATAAATTACGTATGAATATAGAAAAATTCACATCCACATTCCTGTGAAATAATTTCCACTGCACTCACATTTCATGTCACACTGTACATAGATAACATAGAAACAAGTTCATCATTTCCTTCATCTAAGAGCCAATCTCATCGTTCAAGCACATATGCATATAATCACACTGAACGTGAAAAAATGATAGTGAGTGCATGACCTCTAATGCATTTCAATGTGATCACTTATGATTTCCAGTTTGGTGCTACTTAATGCACTTTCTTGGCCATTACTTTTGACGTTTGCAAACAGGACTCGTCGGTAGGAGTATGTGGTTATAAAGTACTATGGACCATATATTTTAAGTCCTTACTTGGCTTGAATATAGCCCTTACTTAGCATGGCACGATCGAACACCATTAAGTAAACCGAGACTTCCACTGTGCTGCGGTAAAGTTTGTGTTATATACTAACTGCAATTTATGCTCCCAAGAGCCATAACCACTCCCTCAATTCCATTACTCACTAAGAGCTATCATTTACTTTCATTACTACTCCTTAGCAACTCTATATGCATGAATTTCATAGACAATGTTCATATAACCAATCATGCACCAATACTATGTTCATGTTCAAACCATGCTATACATCCCAAAGATACATTCACACAACCACAATGTTCAACGTAATCTCACCAAAACATTATGTATAGCCAACTACATAAGAATAGACTTATCATACAACATAGGTCATTCCAACCACATCATTCACACCAATCCCATACAAATCACACAATCATCAATCTAGCATCAAATCAACATGCTTTACAAAACCCTAAACTATTGTATCTATCTTTTATACATTTTTTGTTAGTGTTATAACTGAAAGCAGATTCAGTTGGAATCTGGTTTCTTTTATAACCTAGAAACGTTTTGTAAAGATATATTGTTTGTTTGTATGGAAGTTTGAGAAATGAGTTTGAAATGAAATTGGATTCTATTTTATTTTATTTTCCTTTAAACTTTGATTTCTGGGTTTAAGTATTGTCTGTAGGAGGGAAGTAATACGCAGATAATATTTAAATTACATGTTCCACACACGACCTATCTATGAAGAGCATGAGCTCGTGCTGAACAGAATGGATGAGAAAGGGTTGTGCCATTTGGCATGACCATCGTGCTGAATTGAATTTAGCACGAATCGTGTTTTACACGTGTTGAAATTGTGCCATTTGGCCAAAAACACGGTGCACGACACGTGTCAAGGTCAACACAGACATGTCGATCAATAGAACAGTCGTTTCTGCGTTAAAATTAGTCGAAGGTTTCATTTGTGAAAAGAGCCTTAGGTTTGATAGCCAATAGAAGCAGAATATAGAGAAATTAGGGGTTCATAGATTTAGGTTAAATTTCGTGTCATCTTTCCGTTTTCATGCTCTTCTTAGTTTAGATTTAAGTTTCAAGCACAAATTTACTTTTCCAGCAATCCACTTTACTTTTCTGCACTTTGATTTCTGTTTTGTTCAATTTCTAATGTCATTTTCCTTTTTCATGCAGGCTGCTTTATGGGTTTTTTCTTCCGGATAGATTTAGATGCTTTCATTCACATTTCATGTTGATTTCTTTATGTTTATTGCGAATTTATGTTATGTTGCGAGTTTATTTACTGTTTTGATGCTATTTACATTTGGGTTTTATGTTTTGAATGTTATTTTGATGTTGCATGCTTAAGTTTTTAGTTGTTACATTTTGATACTTGTCATTTATGTTTGAAGCAATGAAAATTTATGTTTGATTTATGTTTTGTTGCAATTTACTTTCCTTTACATTTTTTGATTTGATCACTTTTACATTTTCAGCAACTTATGAATTAGTCGCGTTTAATTTCAGTTAGTTACTATTAAATTAAAATCAACCTACAGTTGATTGGACATTGTAATAAGCAATAACGATACGTATGACAATTAGTTCAATTTCCATTGGGTATGATAATTTGGGTCTGATAATTTGGGTCAAGTTCCTTACTCTTCTGTATCACTTAATTGTGTACACTTGTGCATTATTGCCGTCATATAAAGTTAAGACGCATCAATTTTCTAGTGCCATTGCCGGGAAAAATTAGCTAATTTTTCATAGTGTTTGAGTTGAGAGGTTAGAGGGACCAATCGTTTACTTTTCTTAATTGTTTGCATGATTTTGCTTGCTTTGGTTCTTCTCGCATGTTGTTTACACTGCTTTCATTTTACTTTTGTTGATTGTTTTTGTTGTTTTTGCTTTGTGTTTTGTTTCTTGATTTTGAGTGTTGAGATATTTTCTTGTTTGTGTTATGTTCTTGCATGCTTTTGTTTGCTTTCTGTTCTTATTTTTGTTTGTTGTATATATTTGTTCTTGTTTTTTTTTGTTTAGTTTTTATTTTCCTTGCTCTAGTTTGTTAGTATTAGTCGCTTAGTGTCTCGTTCGTCTGAGTCTCTCGCCGTAGTGTATGCACACTTGTATGAGAAGCAAGACAAAGAAGTCGCAGAAAGCAGCTACTAGTAACACATAGTGCAAATTCCAAGGGTCTCTTCCAGCAGTTTGAATTTAGGAGCGCACACATGCGAGAGTTATAAAGATGCAGAGATGGCAATCCAGGAAACCCAAGAGCATATCTTCCCCAGTCGCGTACCATTATGGATTACGCCAGACCACCCATTATGGGATGGGTCAGGTTATCATTATACTTAGGATAGCTGCCAACAATTATGAGATTAAGCCGCAGATAATCCAGATGGTCTAGTGTCAGGTGCAGTTCGGTGGAAAGCCGTATGAGGATGCGAGTTCTTATATGGCAAGCTTCTTGGAGATCTTGGATACATTCAAGATTAATGGCGTGTCTAAGGATGCGAAACAACTTCTCTCTCCTTTTTTGCTAAGGGACGATGCTTGTTCGTGGTTTTGTAGTTTCCCATTTGGTTCAATCGAGACGTGGGACCAGCTCTGTCATCGTTTCTATGAGAAGTACTTCCCACCAGCCCAATCAGCACGTTTATGTGCAAAGATTACGAAGTTCATGCAGTTTGCGTAGGAGATTTTAGGTGAGACTTAAGAGCATTTTAAAGAACTCCTTCGTAGATGCCCACACCACAGTTTGGAGCTGTGGTTACAGGTAGAGACCTTCTACAATGGGCTTACACTAAACACGAAGCAAACTCTGGATTCAGCTTCTGGGTGATCCAGACTGCATAAGAGTCCGGAGGAGTACATGGTGCTTATTGAGAAGATGACATTAAACAACTATGTTTGGAGCAATAGAGTTGAGCGACCAGCAAGACCTCAACCTTCTTAGCCTTCTGTTACACTTCAGGTGGACCACATTATGTCTCTCAAGGCGCAAATGATGGTCCAGGGGAAGCAAATCGAGGAGCTCACTAGGTTAATTAAGGAGTAATCTGTTTGTGTACGTTAAGTTTCGAAACCAGTTCACTGCATTACGTGTGGTGGTGGTCACTTTACAGAGATCTGCTACTACACGTCGCATTCATACGATGATATACGAAATGCCTATTCTTCGAGTCCACCTATGGAAAGAGTACAGTACCTAGACCAGAGACCCTCATTTCAACCGCACCCACCTAAACTCTTTTAACCTGCTCAGCCACACCAGCCATCGAATTCTCATTATCATCAGCCTACTTTTTCACATTCCCAATCATCTTACCATTCTTCTTCCCATCCTTTCTATTCTTTGTACCAGTCACCATAGTATTCATCTTTGTCTTTTCACACTCCTCCCAAACCCCACCTCCTCCTCGTCATAGACACCCTTACCAGCCACCGAATGCCAAAAATCAACCTATCTCCAGTGGTTTTGTTCCTACCAGTGCTAGTGGTGGCAATTTAAGAAATTGGTAGAGAGAGAATAAAGGGTTGATGAATCGAGAGGATGGTTAGGACCTGAAACGCCAAAACTGAGATTTGTAGACTACTCTAAAAAATCTCGAGTATCAGGTGCGTCAAATGGCAAAGCAACTTGGTACTAGGCCACAGCGCTCGCTACCTAGTAGCACTGAAAAGAACCCTAAAGAATAGGTGAGTGCCATTCTTTTACCATACGTTGAGGTACCTGCCCCATACTAGTTCTATAGTTGGGGTAGAGGACGAGATGAGATATGAGGACTTATATCCTACCAGAGGAAATGTTGTAACAGTCGCATCCCAACAGGTAGAGGAGGATAAGAGCAGAATTACTTAGATTACCAGAAATTTTATTAATGCCCCTCATATTCCCACCAAATTATCTGATCCCGGGAGTTTCTTTATTCTCAAATACTGCAACGAGATGTTCATAAAAAAGTCTTTGGTTGATAGCGGGTCCACTGTGAACATTATGTCGTACTCAGTTTTTAGCCAGCTACAAGGGATTGAGCTGCACGAGTTTACTACTTCCTTCCAGTTGGTAGTTAAATATGTTGTTTTGGCTAGAGGGATAGTGATGGATATTCTTGTGCGAGTTGATAATCTAGTAGTTTGGGTTGACTTTATTATTGTGGATTCCTAGAGTTTTCTGGTTATGACACAGGCTCTGCTTGATGCCAAACATGGTCAGCTCACTTTGGGAGTGGATAATAAGGTTATGACCTACACTTTCCTGCATTCAAGATCGTTGGAGAGGATATTTGAGCATCGTATGCCTGCTTATTATGTGTCACAAACACTAGGTGTTGGATTGCAACATGGTACGCGTAACGATGAGTTCTCTTCAGACGTATGTGCATTACAATTGGTAGGAGATGTAGATGTTGATGATCGCTCTCGCAAGATGACTTTTCTGACCAATGTTTCAGTATTGGATCGAGGAGCGAGAGAAAATGAAGTGAGATTGCAGTTTGGATCAAACGACTGCAAGGACTTTGTCATTTTTACTTCGGAGTCGTCCATTTCCTTGCCTCATGATTTACATGGTGAGAACCGTTTATTGAGTGAGGATAGAGACCAACTTTTTAAGATTCTGCGAAAGTACCTTGGCAGAGCAGGAGGGTGAAAAACCTTCTATCAATTTCATTGACTGCGAGCATTACGATCCTTTGTAAATATGTAAATAGTGCTTCCCTTTGATTTTTGCCTTTTATTTGTTAGGATTAGATTTATTTTTTCGGATATGACCTGCCTTGAGTTCATTTGCGGGAGATCTTTGTGTTGTGCGTGTTTCTGCAGGTTCTAGCACGACTTACAAGCATCTAGCAGGTGTCTGATGCATTTTTGTGTGAGAAATTTGTATCACAGTGGCTCAACATGCTGGTCGTGTTGAGCACACAAGGTCGTACTAGTAACCTCAAGAGCACGACCCATGTTCTTGATGAGAATGACATCGAGCTCATAGCTTTTACAGCACGAGTCATGCCTCAATGCCACGACGTCGTGCCCTAAATCTAATTTTAGGATAGAAGCCCAACATGAGTCTCATGTTGGCACGATCTCGTGCTGGTGAACCCTGATTTGGCATGAGTTGTGTTGCGCCTAAATTGTGTAAACTCATTTTTGAATAATTAACACAATTTTGGAAACCATTTTTTTCTTTAAAACCAACAAGCAAATAAGAGGAAGAGAAATGTAAACCCTAAACCCTAAGGACCAAGTATCACCATCTAAGCACAACAAAAGAAAGTCCCGACCTCAGTCTACTGTCGCTCTGCACAATTGCCATAAACACACATACACATGAGTAATTAATTACCCAGTAAGTATACCTACAACACTTACCAAAGTAGTTAATGCATAGGTGCTCGTTGGTAAAGTGTTTTAGGTGTTTTATGTGCTAAGAATAAAGGAATCATCCTAATCATTATCTACTTCAATAAGCTTTAGTACGTTATCCAATGTACAAAATTTTCCTTCTTCATTTGCTCCTAACTTCCAAGTATTAAGTTGGTTATTCTTTCCACTTCTCATCTTAAAGAATTTTGTTCATCACTGTTTTATTGGCGAAAACGGTCTGGGAAACAGTTTATGTAAACCGTTTGCCAGCCCGTTTTCCCTTCCTGAACATTCCTAGAACTGAAATGGTTTGGGAAACAATTTACACCAAACCATTCCTGAACCCATTTTGTCTCCACTGAAATTCCCTGGAAGTGGAACGATTTAGAGAACGGTTTATGTAACAGGTTTTAGAAACTGTTCCTACCTCACTGGGATTCCCTGTAAGTGAAACGACTGTGGAAAATGGTTTGCTTAGCCCGTTTCAACGTGTTGTGTCCAGAAAAAAAACAGACTTAGCAAATAACATCTTACGCAATTCAAACTCAAAACATGGGCATCTCATTTCAACCAAAACACACAAAAGCATTCTCAAACACACAACATTCATATCTTATCTCACAACACTCCTTAAGCATTTCCACAGTCAATTCACACAACAACCACAATCCATAATTCAAGTGAATACGCAACTCCACCAATTCACTCATCAACCACTTAAAAGTTTATAATTACATTCATTCTTATCATTACACAATGCAAAGTATGAATGTATGCACCTGTGAATGCTAATGCAAAACATACGAATGCATGCCCCGGGGTCTTTCTTTTATATGAGAAATCTCTCTCTCGTTTATTGGTAAATCCCCTTAAATTTTGAGCTTTTGCTCTTATGCCAATTCCTCTTAAATTTCAAGCTTTTGCTCTAGTGGCAAATCCCCTTAATTTTGAGCTTTTTCTCTAATGGAAATTTCCTTCATAAATTAGAGCTTTCGCTCTTATGGCATTTTTCCTTTTCATTAACATGTAACGATGCTCATGATATGTCCAAAAGACATGAATAAATGAAATGCAAACATTTCCCATTCCATCATCAAAATCAAAATACTACAACTTATGAACATTTCACATTTTTCCTCAAAACACATAACACTCATAATTTCATCCTTTCCATGTTTTCATACAATCAACCACAGACTCATATCACATCAACCACCATCACAACGTATCAAGGCATTGTTCCATTTCACCAACTCATATTACCTAACTCAACCAACCAATGATTTTGAACAAAACTCGACATAAGGTTCATATCCACAATTATCCATAATGACAACATGTCAATATCCCACACCTCGAACCAATTACACTTTTAACATTTAAGTTTCTTTCATACATTTCATAATACATCGACATTATCATTGCATCACTTATCACAAATCAAACCATCAATTAAGATCATATTAAAACATCGGGTCCCTTTTTAAGACACTTTAACCTGACATTTCAACATATCACATTCAATCGGATATACTTAACCATACAAATGCAAGACATACCAAGGTAAGTGTGTTTCGGTGCACTTACCTCGAAATCTGCAAAGTCGGCTCGTAACTCAACTCTGATTCTGTTTCTGAAAGTTACCTCCTACACAAATCAAGTCATATTTCACACATAAGCACATATTTACACTCAATTCCACATCCCCATCCTTATTTATCAAAAACCCCCAAATTTACCCAAACCCTAAAATCTCAAATCTTCACTCAATCTCACAATCCATGATAAATGTTTGCACATTTAAGAATCCTCATGAAAACCCATATAACCCATACAAATCTCACTTTATTGCTCATAAATTTTATCTAGGGTTAGAAATTTACCTTGGTCCTAGTCACCTCAAACCCTAAGATTCGTCTAGATAGTTGTTCCGACATGGGATTATTAAGATATAGCTGTGAGGGGTAAGGATTTGTGTTTGGGAGGTTTAAGAGGTGTTTCTTGATGGTTGAGAGGGAGGTTTTCGGGTGGTTGCAGCTAGGGTAAGAAATGACTCTTCTCTTTCTCTTTCCTCATAAATACGAGTCTAATTTTAAAAACCTATTAGGTTGAACGGTTTCCCAAATGGTTTACCCAAACTGTTTGCCTAACCATTTCACCATTATTCAGTGCGAAATTAACTTTTTGCTAGTAGTGGAAACTGTTTAGGGAACAGTCTGGCCTGGCCGTTTCCCAGGCCGTTCCACGCTACTGTTTTTCATATTTTTTTGCTAATTAAAGATATATTTTTTGGTGTATTACAAGTCATGCTGAGCTTGGCACGGTCGTGTTGACCGTCAGATTATAAATAACATCGTGCCACAGCTCATTTTTGCACGACTCAAAACACACTGAAATGCCCCAAAACTCTCAAATTCGGCATGACACGACCTCCGGCAGCACGCCCCACCATAAACATGTCCTCAACACTACGTCCAAACACATTTTTCCTTCTCATTTCTTCATATTTCCATTTTGATGGCAGCCTCTTCCTCCTGGAATGCCGATAAGAAACCGTTGAGCATCTGTTTCTGCGTTACAACGACGATACACAGCGTGCACGGTATAACCTCCTCTCTAAACGAACTATTCATATTGAGAAATATATTGATTTTGAGGTTTTGAAAAGATTAGGGGGTTGATTTAGACATGAATGAATTGTTGTTTAGAGTAGGATTAGTGGAGTATGTCAAAATGGATTATCAATTAGTTTTGTGCAAAGAATTATTTTTGGCGTTTTTCATAACTGAGTGTAGATTTTTTAGGGCGGTCTTTACAGTTTAGACAGGCTACTTAGTTGCATAGGTGGTCTTTTGGGAGACTAGAGCATGTTCTTAGAGGTACTGATTATTTATAAAATTCTCCTAGAAAGCGTACCATATTTGATCAGTACTGTATGGATGTCATAATTTTTTTTGCGAGAGCTCACAAGGCAAGATGGTGGCCAGTATAATCCTAGTGTGTCAAAAGTTAGCAAGTATATGAGTCCTCTACTATAGATTATACATAGGTGGCTCACTCGATTGATCCTCTGGACGATCAACGAGGACGGGGATGGGGTTGCAGACATACGATACTTACATTGTATGTATGCTTATTTACATGACCATCCCATCAATGTGACATATTTATTCCTCTACCACATCTATCAGAAATGCAACAAACGTGTTGGCGCAATTATGAGAGCATACTTTGTTGCGCAGGTTGCCACCGAGCTGGGTATTGAGTACTTGTATGACGAGACAATCACGTTATTAGGACGGATCTCGGGTATGGATTTGTGACTTTATGAGAATATAAACATGGTGTACCGAGATCACGGAGTACTGCGACTGATTGGTTTTTAATACGCCCATCCGTAGCCACCTCAATCACCTTCTCTTACAGTCCATACTGCAGAGGCACCCTCCGAACTTCAGATTCCACTTCCTTGCAGTTTTTCTTACTCAAAGGGACCTTCTTCAGTTACACCACCACAGCCGGTGCGACATTCTTACGCCTATCCTCAACTTCCTCGTTGACTTTTGGTGGATTCTTCCCTAATTCTGAGGAGTGGGCAACGATGTATCGCAACAACTACAGTGTGCAGTAGTACATCGTGACTACCGTCCAGAGAGAGCAGGAGGTAGATCAATAATTCTTGAAAATCATATCATAGTTGGGTGCTGTAAAGAGGCAGCAATAGGTGCTAGGCGACGAGCAGTTTTCTCAGTCTCGCCTATATGACCAGATTGAGCAGATGGAGCGCCAGCTAGCAGACCATCAGCTGACACATTATAAGGAGCAGAGGCGAGCACATGCATAGCAGGTCGAGCAGTTTTAGGAATTTTTCCAGGAGACTACTAGCCTCTGGATTCTATCATGGCTAGTCTTAGATCTCTGGTGGAGTGTTTGAGTTGTCGTTCTTCTAGAGCTGTGGATGTCAATCTTACATTTTAATGGGTTCTTTAGAGCAACATTATGAGAAGTTGAGATCTTATATTGTAGAACTAAAGATGGTTGATAAGGATGGAACCTTTGTTTTTGAACCGGACACTGAGCAACCTGTAAAACGTCCCTACTCTTATTACGTATTTAACATGATAATTAAACCTTTTCATGTATTGCTGTGATACCAAATTGAAACACCCTGTACTATTTAACATATAATCATGTATTTAACCTTATTAATGCAGAAACGTTTACAAATGTCTGGTTGTAGAGAGAGGAAATGCTGAGGAACTGCAACTGACCCACTTGCTGACCTATCTTCTGTACCTATTTCTAAAATACAAAACCGCAGTCGCATGAGTTGCTGGCTCAGTGAGATCATTTATATTACTTCTCATCTTTTAAATCTATCTTGTTTCCTTGATTCATCCCTTATGTTTATATACGTAAGGATACATATATATTATTATTTGTATGTTTCTCTGTATTCTTTACTTATTATCTTATAAACCATATGAATGTGTGAACATGTGAACTATGAACTATAATGTACTATACTTATGACATCTAAACATGTGAACTAGTGAGCATGTGAACTGTACTATACTTTCGTCTCCATTTATATCTTCCGTCTCCGTTATACTTCCGTATCCAATCACCACCATTATCTATCACCGCCTCTATCTGTGTCACCACCACTATCATGTGTTTGTGTCTTGTGTATTCATGTGCTTTCATGTGACTGTGTTTCATATGCATGTGTTATCATGTACATGTGATTATTACATGTGTTCTTATATCAATTGCATATGTTCATTCACGTGATTGTGATCAGGTGATCATGTCACAGTGTGATTCATCATATGACTATGAAATCATATTCCTGTGTTGATTCACGTGTTCTTTTATCTATTAATCGTATTTATGAAAATACGATCATTTGTGTATAATCTGTATATTGTCATCATTTATACATAATTTCTTAACTGTATTTTCTTAGGATTTCATCTATCAGACATAGTAATCAAACATATAAAACAAACATAACGATCAAACATATAAATCAAACCTATAAATTAAGCATATAAATCATCTACCAACAAATATCCACACGCTAGCAATTCTAATAATTCATATAATTTATTTAAAAGTGAATCTGGATTACTCACAATTTAATTCGTATAAAATTCTCCATAATATCGAGCCTGAACCGATTTCCATATTTTCCTCCGGCTAAATCTCTATATCTTATTCTTTCGGCTGTCATGTTTCTCGCTCGTTTCTGCCTATATTTCCTCTTTGTTCCCTTCCTATTTTCTACTGCTCGAAAGTCCTATTTATAGGCAAATTTAAAGAAATGGCAAGGTCCATATGCTTGCTTGGCACGCCCATGCCAATTTACTTGGTCATTACTCAATTTCTGATAAGTTAACACCTGTCCAAACTTATCCAACATGACCTCAATTTATTTGGCACACCCTGTGCCATTTTTTCTTAGTCATTATTCAAGTTCCGAGGCTTACATACATCCGCCACATCAATTAAATCAATGGCACGACCTTAATTCATAATTGGCACGGCTAGTGCCACTGGGCACGCCCAAATCCTCATTTTGGCACACCTTGTGCCCATGGCATGCCCAACTCCACATTTGGCACACCCCATGCCCTCAGCACACCCTGTGCCATGCCCTTCATATTTTTCCTTCAATTAATTTAGTTTTAATTATGATTTCTTTTCTTTATGTATTTATTTATATTTTAACTTAATTTAATTAAATTCATCCTTTAAGTAATTACAAGGTTTTAGGATGATGATGTTACAACCTGGATGCTTTTTTAAGAGGTTCTATATTGGTTTTTCAGCTCTAAGGAGGTATTTCCTTGGTCATTGTCAAACAAATAATCGGTTTTGTCGGGACTTTTTTGAAGACTCGTTTAGGTCATTGCTTGCTAACAACTATTGGAAGGGATGTCAATGATCAAATGTATCTCATTTCTTGGGCTATTGTAGATACTGAGAATTAGGAAAATCGGTTTTGGTTCATTTCTCAATCGATACATGATCTAAATATAGTGGACGGAAATGGTTGGGTGGTTTCTAATGATCAACAGAAGGTAATAATTTAAAATCTCAGTTTTACTTCATTAACATATTGTAAAGTATTTTGTATAAATAAAAATTATTTGATACAATGAATAAATTATTCTTTTACACTCTTTATAATTTTTTTTATTTGTAGGGGTTAATCAATGCTGTTTATATACACATGCCCAATGTTGAGCACAAATTTTGTGCTAGACATGTTTATGCAAACCGGAAGAAAAATAATAAGAAAAAAGCATACAATAAAGCATTTTGGAAGACTTAAGTGCACAAACAAAGTGGATTTTGATGCAGTTTTATATAGGAAATGGAAACTCTTAATGATAAAAATATATTCCTTAAAATAAAATAATAATATTTTATTATATCTTAGGCTAAAAAGGAAAGGTCAAAGAAGGATGAAGTTAGCTCTATAAATGTAAGATGAAATTTCATGAGCATGTAGTAATGATCTTTGATCAAGTTTTGTTGGATATTTTTTTTATATTATATAGGGTAAGAGGAGATGCCGCCAAAAACAAACATATCAAGAGAAGTTTAACCTAGATACCAAACAAAGAAGAGAGACAATTTGGAGAAGGTGTTGTAGACCTAAACACTTTAATGAGACTCCAAATTCATAAATAAAATTGCTACAATTCAATAATTTTTTATCTTAAATTTATTTTTTCATTCAATTAACACGAATAACAAAAATTTTGAAACGTCTCTCTGTTATATTCTTTAAGGGTGTCAAACTCAAGCTTTGCGAACTCCTCTTCCTAAACAAGCCATTAAATTGTCAGGTATAGCGAGGATGGTGTTGTAATTTCACATAATCCTATAACTACCACCGAAGTTTCGCGCTCAATTCTTTCTCCTGATTATCAATCACACCTTCACTTACACCAGCAAGAAACCAAACCGTCATGAAACAAACCCACGAGATGAACAACTTCAAAACACTCCCATTCTCCACTCTCTTCATCGCCTTCCTTATCCTCCTCTCTCTTCTCCTCGTCCCCGAAACTGACATCATTTCACTCACTTCGCCTCCACACCGCCACCTTCACCAACTCTACCGCTTCCGACACTGAAGCAAACACAAGTGATCCGGGAAACGATGGAGATGAGTTGTTTTCGACCAAGTTCTCTGTTTCTCTTCAGCCATATAGCGATGAGGAAAACGTTTTCCTTGAATCTGATCATGGCTTGGAATATGATTTCTATAGCGATTCTTGCCCACTTGCCGATGAGATTATTAGGAGTCAAGTCGAGAGGATTTATAATGACCGTCACAATGTTACTGCTGGCTTCTTGAGACTTCTTTTTCACGATTGCTTTGTTAAGGTATTAATTGCTTTCTTTACTTATTTTCTTCAACTTTTCTTGATGTTTTTTTCTTTATTGTGATGGATGAATTCTTGATTTCTCTTGTTCTTGCATGTGAAAGATTGGAAGTTTCTGGTATGGGGTTGCAATGTGGATGAGTTTCAGTTATGACTTTGGAGCTAGTTTTTAATTGATCGAGTCTTTTACTTAAGCCTTGAAGTGGGCCTTTTCGGAGTGTAATTTGATGCAAATATCAGTTTTTCTTATGCTTTGTTGGTTGAATTAGGGTTGTGAAGCTTCTGTGTTACTAAATGATTCCAATGGAATAAGAGTATGATTGAGCATCAAGCAATACCGAACCTGTCCTTGAGGGGTTTTGAAGAGATAGGACAGATCAAAGATAAGCTTGAACTGGCTTGTCCTGGTGTTGTTTCTTGTGCTGATACAGTCGCAATTGCCACCAGAGATGCCATTCTTGGGGTTCGATTCATTGCTCTTCCTGTTCCATTGCAAAAATTCTACTGTTTTATTATTTGGAATTCTGATTTCTTGACATGTTTGTTTTGTGTGTTTGCTTGATTCTCTGCAGGTTGGTGGTCCATATTATCCTGTTTTAACAGGAAGAAGAGACAGTAATGAATCATACTATGATGAAGCAATGACAGATATACCAAAACCAAGTGATGATATCAGCAGAACACTCGAGCGCTTCTCTGTTAGAAGATTCAATGAAAGAGAAACAGTCAGTTTGTTAGGTACACAACTCAAATGTCTCTCTTGAATAAGATTGAGGATTCCTTTTTGCATTAAACCAAATTTCTGGTGTGTTTAGGTGCACATAATATAGGGAAAATCAACTGTGATATCGTCATGAGCCGTCTAGACAACTTCAACGATACAGGAAAGCAAGACCCTACTATGTCTTCTGATTTCAGTGATGAAATCAGACACAAGTGCTTAAACACAAGTGGAGGCAGTAAAGAGAGGAAGCTTTTCCAAGTATTATCGGTGTCTGTTTCTTTGGGAAGTCATTTCGATGGTCACTACTACAAGAACTTGGTGAGAGGGAGAGGAGTACTGTATTCCGATCAGCAATTAATGGCTGCTGAGAGTACTGCAAGTGTGGTAAGACTTTATGCATCTGATGATGGAAGTATATTTAGAAAAGATTTTGCGAGAGCGATGGTGAAGATGTCGAACCTTGGAGCCTTGATAGGAGCTCAAGGTCAAGTCCGAACACTATGCGATATTACTGCAAACATATATGATTCTTCGTACTTTTGTACTTATGTTTACAACAAAGAAATACGAAATGATTTTTCGCATATTTTAGATATTATCTCAGAATTCTTAAACCTTAACCAAAACCGTATAATTTTATGTCGTGCCAGATTACCAAATTGCTAACTATAATTTTTATAAATAAGGATGTTATTTTTTGCAGGTGAAAAGAAACATGATTAGTGTGGTTTTCCTTTAAAACGACAGCATTTAAACAAAAGATAAATGAACTGGAATGAAAGAAATAGGCTGCGTACTGAATTGAACGAAATCAGATGTGCGTGTGAATGCAAGGTTGATTTCAAAACAATGGTTTTTTTTTTAATTTCGTCTTAATTCAACATGACTTGATCGTGAAAAAACTACAATTTATGGTAAACTTTTTTTTTTATTTTCAGAATTGAATATTGAAAAAAGACAAACCTACGTAGTTGAGTCGATTGCTATGTATTTTATTAAACATTACTGCAAAACTAAAGCAAATTAAAAGAAATGTGAACATATACTCAATACTGCATAGGGATATTAAAGACCTACTCATAATAATTAATAATATAAATAAAATTAGGTGAAGCCAATTTCACCTTTTTTATTTGAATTATTATTGGCTCTCTGTTCCATGTCCCAAACTGTTTCTGATGCTATTTGCCCAACTTCCTGAGTTATTTGGTCTGATTGAATCCTCGGAAATAAAATTAGGTGTATCGTTCTGTTGGATCCTTCTTAAAAACCAGCTCCCTCT
>CANYCX010594058.1:0-28410 GCA_948193385.1 Breynia disticha f. nivosa
AAAGAAAAGCTAACGAAGGATGACGATTAATAAAACAACCTCCTAGAGTGAGAATAACTTCATTCTATTTTCATTACCATGAACTGTTTCATGTTGCCAAAATATGATAATTGATGTCAATTGTATACACTTCCTACTACTTTTTACCACCTTCTGAACAATTCGACGACCATTTATTACTAATTCTTACCTTTGAAAACAATGTTTATTTTGCAATTATTGGGTCAAAATTCTAAAACAGACTCTCCCGTACTCACTGATGTTTTTGCAGGTAAGTGATTCCTCTACTGTGTCACAGATTTATAACTGATTTTTATATATATTTATTCAACAACTCTAACCAAAAATAACCCCAAGTTTGTAGCTTTGTCCTGTACCATATTGTCGATCGCTTGCTTTATAAACCCTTTTACACCCTCATTGGAGACACACATGTTCCTCGTATAAACAATAAATGCAAAAAGGTTGAATCTTTGCAATTAATATTAAATACCTATAAAGAGTTCTATTGTTGTTGTGCGCAGAAGAAGCATGAATACATTGGAGAATGCATTAGAGTGGCTTAGACCATTTGTTGATTCCAAAGTTTGGGATTTTTGTGTGGTGTGGAAGTTAGGAAACGATTCATTAAGGTTGCTTTTTCTTAAGCTTATGATACAAAAATGCTTTAAACCCTTTCGTTTTGTTGGCTTATATTGTCTGTTCTTTTGTTGTTTGGCAGGTTTATTGAGTTCATTGGTTGTTGTTGTAGTGGAGGTGTTAGTGGTGATGTTAAAGAGGAAGAGATACAAGCCGGTTTGTATTGCAAAGATGGTTATTATAAGCATCCAGTTAGAACTAAAGCTTGTGAAGTTCTTTCAAACCTCCCTGCTTTCATGCCTTTGTTTTCTGGGTATGGTTTTTACACTCTGTTAAGGTTGTTCGGTTTTGTAAGTTAGTAAATAAAACGAAAATATGAGAATGAAACTCTACAATGTTTTCGTCTTTTCGAATCTGTATAACAATAGTATGATTGCCTAAACTAAAATGCTGCCCTGTCAAAATTTTGTAGAGAAAAAATATATTCTTACTTGTTTTGAATGAGAACTCAATGAGTCCACCAGAAATGGGATAAGAAATTGTGTCTTAAGTCTGCTGCCAGCAAAAATATTGTTGGGATTAATACACAAATCGTATCTTATTGAGTCTATTTTTTGAATTAATTCTTTACAAAATCGAAATGATTTTTTGTCATTTCAATGAATTCTCAACTTCAACTTGTGAGTGCAGGAATCATGGAGAGACTCTTACATCAGCTCAGCCAAGATGGCTTAGAGTTCCCTGTGACGGGGACGCAAATTCATCACTTGTAACTTCCTTGTGTCTCAATTTGGCTCTCTTTTGTTTTTAAGATAATTCATTGAAATAACAAGAAATTATTTCGATTTTGTAAAAAATTAATTCAAAGAGTAGACAGAATAAACTATGATTTGTGTATTAACCTTAGCAATATTTTTGCTGACAGCAATCTTATGGCACACAAGTTCTAATCCCAGTTCTAGGTGGGCTCATTGAACTCTTCTCATCAAAACAAGTAAGAATATATTTTTCTTTACGAATTTTTGACAGCGCAGCATCTTTAGTTTTAGATAATTATACTGTTATACAGATTCCAAAAGACGAGAAGATTGTGGAGTTTATTATAGCACGCCACAATTTGCCTCCAAAGAAAGAATCAATGATTGATGAGAAGTGGCAAGAACCATTGCTTGAAGAGAACCTGGAAAATTTTCTTCCTCCTTTTTCAAGTCTCATTCCTCAGATGCAAGAACATTCCTGCTCAACCCACATTGGCATTGAAAGATCTTCTAGTGGTTCCAATCCTTCAATTGAATATCCATCACTCGATTCACATTCCTGTTTGTTACCTCCTAGGCCAGAGTTAAAGCACAAAATTGGCTCCAGAAAGTCAGAGAACAATGATAACTGTTTGAAGCAACAGGCTAATTTGATTCCAGATTCAATCAGTAAAGTTAGAAAAGGGAAAGGTATTAGCAAGTCCGGAAAGGTATGTGTATCTAAGAATTATGTCATAGAAAGAAATAGGAGGAGGAGGATCCAAGAAGGTCTTCTTACATTACGCGCTCTAGTTCCCAACATTTCTAAGGTGAACAAAGTTCCATGAGCTTGTCGATGTCTGGTTTTGACTTGTGCAATTAACGTTTGTTTTACTTTACCAATACAGATGGACAAAGTTGCTATTCTTGGGGATGCAATTGAATACATCGGTGAGCTTGAAATGAAGGTGAAGGCACTCCAAGATGAGCTTAATGAGATTGAAGAAGACGAAAACCCAAAGCATAAACAAGTAAAGAAATCGAAGTTGAAGCCATTAGAAGAAGGTTGCATATCTCTTATGCAGATGAAGCAAGATTCTCCTAGTCATATTGTGGAAGAAAAGTCTGAGGTATAAAATTGTTTTCACTGATCCTGCAGATTCTGAAGCAATGCTTTTTATCTTCCCATTTCATTTCAATGTTGATTTCTTATATTCAGTTTGTTGTTTCTTTGTAATGTGAAAAGATTTTGCATGAATTGTTCTATTAAACTTCAAACTAATTCTTATTATAGGTCCGGCTAGAACTGCATCAGATTGCACAAAAAGACTTCATCATCAAGATGCTTTGTGACCAGAAACAGGGAGGATTTAGCAGGTTGATTCACAGATTAGATGGTTTGGGTTTCCGAGTTGTTGATGCCAATATTACCACATTCAGAGGCAAAGTCCTTAACATTCTCAAGCTTGAGGTAATAACTCTTTAGGCCTTGCATCGATTTGGGGCACGTGAGTTGAAAAACTCAATAATATTGGAAACTCATCAGTGCTTGGTATATTTACAAAGATTCCCAAATCTGCTGTACTTTGGAGATATTCTGCAGTAACATACTCTTGTCCTGTCCTGTCCTGTCATATTTGATTGTACAGTTTTTTCTGACTTGTACCATTTTCTCTTTCTTTTTCATCTGTTCTGTTAGGCAAATAAAAAGGATGCTCAGCCAAAGACTTTGAGGGAGTCATTGATCAAGCTAATTGAAACAGATTGAGGGAGTCATTCAACGAGGAACAAGGTTGAATGGATGATCAGATAAGGTTGTTAATCCTGTGTACTTCCATGGTGGTGAAGTTCTTGTACGGTTGCACTTGTGGCTGTAAATAATATGGAACTGTTTCTTCTTCCCAAGCCGTGGATCAGCTATTTCACTAAGGTCACCAATTTCAGTGGCTTTAACTAAGAGTGGACGAGCCTGCAGCAATCATCCAAACACTTTAATCTTAAACTTTCATCATAAAATTGACACTGAAAAAACTGATAAATGCTAAGCAATATTGAAGTTTGCCAACTTATGCTTATAATTCATATATTTGATAACAATAATAACCAATTCTGGCCTCTCTAATCCATGATTTAAGGTCTACTAATCACAATTCTTTAGTTACTCATATGCTTGCTGTTGTCGGTTGTCCTCTTTTGTTTGAATGTTTAGTTAGAGTGAATTCGTGCTATTAAAATCATATCAAATCAGTTGGTCGGACCAATAAACATTAACCCGATTTAATTTTATCATTAGTCATTCTGTAAGTGAACCGATATTAGACTATTGAAAGTCGTTAAATCGGCCAATTCAACTGACATACCAATCCACCTAATGTTTTTTTTTGTTGATAAAATTTTAAGCAAAGGGTTGGGCTAGCCCACAAATCAAGGACAGAGAGTCTCCGTTGGAACTTGACGAATTAGCAGGTTTAGGTCTGTATGACTCCCCTAACAACGCTACGGAATCAGAATTGAACTTCGCAACATCAGTGTGCTGGTTGACTCCCTTTACCGCTGAACCCACGTACGAGTACACCAATCCACCTAATGTGGATACTCAACTAGCCAAATATATAATATACACAAAGTAGCCAAATATGGATGTGTGGAGGATATTATAGTAATGATTTTAGAAGGTTCTTTTCCAATTCGGATGACGTTCAAAGTCAACGAAGAAGATGGGTCAAACGAAAGCCGGATAAAATAAAGTTGGTCATACAATGCAGCAAATCAGAATAAAATTCACAGTAGCTTCCATAGATACATTAAAATTCGGATTTGTCAACTCTGAAACTTCCATTATTCATAATATATAACACACGAATCCTCCCTAAGGAATGGACCTCGTCATTACACTCCTATAATATTCAACTTCATGTAAGTGGTTTGGTCTATACTTTTCTTGTAAAAATCTTTTATAAGTTGATCCATTTACTTATTCAATTATTTTATTTTCGGATTCATCTTCAAAAAAAAACTCTAGAAATCACGGAGAGTATACGATATATAATATAAAATATATATATATTTTTTAAAAAATATATATTATTTTTCTGCTCATTTCACTTCCTTCCTAAATTATCACAAGTGATGCAGTAGCTTTCTATTGCATCATCCATGATGTTTTTTTCTCTCAATTAACTTAAATGAATAGTTCCCAATATGTAATATTGGGCAACAAAGCATATATAGCAACTTTTTTAAAGAGATTGTTGTAAGCCTACGCGTCATAATTTGAACACGTTTCCTTGCAGTAATTTAAATGATCTCTTCTAACTTCTCCTCAAACGATTGAAAATTTCTTAAAGTATCACCAATATCTCGTTAAAATTCTCAAACCCGCGTTTCCATTTTTTTCCTCTTCCAACACTATATAAATCACCGCAGACTTTGTATTGTAAGTACCTCAAACTAACAATAACCGTTCAGACATAAAACCTCTCTTCAAATCCCAACCACCACCGCCTTTTGTTAATTACGCCTCGCCGCCGTCTGAACCAGCTTTACCGAACCTAACCCGCTTCTATTTCTCTATTCTTTGATTAGTTCTTGGATTTGCAACCGTTTGTGCGTTCCAACATGGAGGTGATTTCGGATTATACTGTACAGTCTCATCTTGTTCAGGATTTCAAGTTACTTCAACTAAACGCTGCGGAATTTCAAGAAACATCGCCAAATGTTACTGATCAAGAGAAAGAAGCTGAGAAAAGCGACGAAGTTCAGGGACAAGACGACGAAGTTGAAGACAAAGACGACGACGAAGAAGAAGAGTTTAGTTTTATTTGTGTTAACCCAGATGGGTCTCCAACATCTGCTGACGAAATTTTTTCCGACGGAAAAATAAGACCAATGTTTCCATTGTTTGGCCGGAATATTTTATTTTCCGACGAGGAATCAGAGAGCTCAGATTCTCTCCGGCCCCCGTTGAAGAAACTTTTTGTGGAGGAGCAACCGTCGGGTTCTTCGTCGGAGACAGAAGGACCATTTTGCATCTGGAGAGGAAAAGCAATAGAAGCGTCGCCAGAAGCTTGTAAGAAGAGTAATTCAACTGGGTTTTCAAAGCTTTGGAGGTTTCGTGAATTGGCTCACAGAAGTAATAGCGACGGAAAGGACGCGTTTGTGTTTTTGAGTAATACGAGAAAAACTAACAAGACGACAGCTGCAAGTAGCGAAACGAAACCGGAGGTGAAGAGAAAGGGGAAGAGTAAGGAAACGGCGTCGTCTATTCTTGAGAGGCATTATGGGAAAAAAGAAGGGGAGAAAAGGAAATCTTATTTGCCTTACAGGCAGGATATATTTGGGTTTTTCACTAATGTGAATGGGCTAAGTAGGAATGTTCATCCTTTTTAGGTCCTTGAAATATAATTTATGATTTCTTTGAGGACTTCATTTTATTTATTTGTTAATATTCTTCTTTTAGGGGTAGATTGAGGACTCTAATAATTTTTATTTTATGTTTATAAGTATTTTTGTAATTGGATTGTAGTCTATGAACGATAAAAGTTTATGTAATTGTTTACTATAAAATCAATTGACACATAATTTTTTTAAAAAAAAAATAATTGACATATATAAAATTATGTGTGTATATGTGTAGATTAATACATAATTGAGGTTATGGAATTCTTAAATATAAAATCAAATGCTGACTTGTATAAATTTAATAATCAAAATAATTATAAACTATTTAATATTTATTTCGGATAAATATCTAAATGGTTGCAGTCGGATTTAGGTTTTTTGGTTTGATTTAAATTTTTAGAAAAAATTGGGTTAATCCATAAAATAAGTATAGAGAGTCTTAAAGAAATAGTAGGTTAAAATTTGTATGTCTCTAGTTAGAATCAAGTCTCGCATCTTTAGTATATTTATTGACTATTTTATTTTTAAATTCTTGTACGAAAGTAGGTAAGATAAGTAGATAACTAAGAGATGTGGATGTATGAGATACAGGAAAGCTGCCAGCTAAAATAAAGAGCAGAAAAAGACCGTAATGGGAAATGGAACGACAGAGATTCTTCAAATTTTCTCGAGAGAGGAAATTGTAAAGGTTGAGAGAAGTTTAGGAGAAGGTGAAAGGAAATTTCAAGGTTACAGGGACGAAATGGTGAGGTCCGATTTGACAACTCATTTCTCATTACTATGAAACGTAGCAGACATTGTTAAAAGCTTTTGTATGGAGACGGACAAAAACTGTGTATTTTATGCCTTTTCTTTGTTTGTCAAAACAAGGCTTAAAAGCAATGCTACGTGACAAAAAAACTGAGAAGCATTATATTATAGCAGCAGTTCTCATGCACGTCATGTCCAAATAGGTACCAGAGATAACCTTTCTGATGAAGGAAACAGAAACCGCCACGTTCTTGGGGACTTTTAGTTTGAGGCATTTAATTGAGTGACTTAATGAGGCAACGATTTTTATCGTTAAATTCGATGAAAATAAATCTGAAACTTTCATTCATTCAGTAAAAAACAATTTTAATTTTACATAATCTGTACAGTTCAATAAAATTAAGAAAGGAACTCATTGAGATCCCCTTTAATGTCCTCGTATTAAAGTTTACCCACGTTCTTTCTTCACTTATTCTCACTGTTCATACCATTTTATCGGTTTTGAAACTGTGATAGATTGACATTGACATGTGCGTACACAACCTAAAATTAATTATTGCAAAGTTTCCACCTACAGACTAATGGTAAATTTTAATATGAAGACTTTGAGAAAGGAGATTCATTGAGTTTTCTTCTTCATTTTACTAAAACTGCACAAATTACGTAAAATTAAAATTATTTTTACTGAAAAAATAAAAGATTCCAGAATCCAGACTAATAGCTATGCTTGTAGATAAAACAAGCAATGAGAGAAGGCAGCAAATGGAAACGCCATAGAAGCCTAAATAACAGTATTGACAAGACAAGAAGAGAAATTTTGAGGTCTCATTTGGAGCCATGAACAATAGGGACATCAGGAGGTTCATTCTCTTTTACAACTTCACACTGTTGATCATAATAAACAATCAAAAGACGATCCCCACGCAATCAGCCGACAGTCAAAAGAGTTCTTCTTCGGTTTGGTGTTGTTAAATGGGTTGGGTTTCGGCTCTATGGTTGGCCATTTAGGATTTCATGGGCCATTAAGTTCAACAGAACAAGCGGATGAAGTATTTTATCCTTAAATTTACAGAAGAAAGCTGCTTGGTTGAACTTAAAGTAGTCATTTATGAAATGATATTGTATTTGGTTTAAGGCTACATGTAAATACAGATTGGTAGAAGCGAATTAGTTGAGATTGTAGGTTGGAATGATAACTGCAGAATAATTGAAAGGTTTAATTAGTGGCATTGTTGGATGAGACTGTACACAGATTGTGGCTTCCAAGTGATGGATTGGATATAATGCATGTCACCTTCTCACCTCTTCACTCCATTCACAACTTATATATTCATTTTTTTCTTGGTTTTGCAAAATCTATTTCGTTTGTTTAGATAAATAATATTGATGGCTCTTGTCTCTTTGTAACTTCATCTCTTAACCTTCAAATTTCTCACACTAACTCCACCATCTTCACCAAGATTCTGGAGAAATCGATTCAACAATTTTTTTTTTCTAGTCTAATGAGGTACTTCTCTTTTTTGTCCTTATAAATTGTTATAAAATTTTAAGAAAGGGATCGGACTAACCTACGAATCAATGTCTCAAATAAATCTTGCGAACCAACATGTCAAAGCCTGTATACCTCCCATAACTCGCTATAGAGACATAGATTGAATCTCGTACTCTCAATATGCTAATTGACCCTCTTTTCTATCGAACCTACATATGTTTTCTTTTTGGTCTTACAAGTAGTTGCAAAAACTATATTCTTTATTTGGAGAACCAACATCATAGGTTGATTTATATTTTTCTTCTCCATTTATTCTTCATTTCATTTCATTTCATCTTATCAACATAGATATTCACTAATAAGGTGACGTCCAATGTGTTGTGTAATGTCAATGTCCCCTTCTATTAATTCCATAAGAATATTAATTGTTCTGAAGGTCGGATAGTGGCTATATGGTCACACCAAGGGACCATTCGACTTTACTGCAAACTCTTGTTCTTGGTAAGAATTTTAATACGATAACTATTCTTATTGAATATTCAATTTGTTTTACTGTGTAAATTATGTAAAACAAGTTGATTTTTATTAAATAAATTAAAAATCCAAATTTATTTTTCATTGTATCTAATAACGGTAATTATTATCTCATTAAATCTTCTCTTTAAGAAAACTCACCGTAAAAGTCTCTGTGTTGAATTGTTTTCAGTTAAGTGAGTGTACTATGTTTAGCAATGTAATAATTGAGGGCGCAACTTTGTTTCATTTGACAGGTAAGAGGGAAACCAAACATAGAAAGTAGAGACCAAATCTGGCTGGAAAATTGGGGAAGTGCATGACGATAACGCTATGCTGCATTGGAATGTTCACGATTGTGGTATGAACTCTAAAGACCCTCCTTATAACGTAGTATAGGAAAACTGAAACTTGGGGGGAAGTATTACGACTGTCTAATTCAAGACAAAAACACGCCCACCAATTCTCATTGAGATGTGAAACCGAGTTTGCCGTTGTCTCTAATTGTACAAATCGGAAAATCCACTTTGGCTGACGGTGCCAGCGATCATACGTCGTCATGTTTTGACTTACCTACCGCAATTCCCGTTAGCCACCAAACACTCTAAAACCGTCAGATCATCATCCTTAATTCAAGATCAATGGTCGAGATCCCACCTTCCTTGTATAAAGACAAGCCGTCCCACGTTGCTGTCCAAATCGGCGGTCTCACGTCATTAATCACAATGTCCTAATCCCGATTTTAATTGACATATATAAATATAAACAAACACGGTTTACTATAATTAGTCAATACTCATACCAGTCCTCCCTTGTCTATATATTCTCAATCATACGGCAAAAGCCGAGTAGAAATTTGTCACACACAAGAGCCTGCTTTCTCCATCGCACCAGATCATACAAAAAATCCTCAACTCTTATTAGGTCCGTTCAGGATTCTTTCTGTATATTCAGCTCCACTTCCAGAATTACAGTATTAACGGTTTCTACTTTCTTGTTCGATAGGATTCTGATCCAATTTAGATATTTATGTTTACAATTATAATTAATTTCGTTGGAACAACGCTCTGACTGTTTATCTTTACGGTAATTCCATAGAGAAGGTATGGCTTGTGAATCTTACAATGAAGCTATCGCCAAGCTGTCTGAACTTGTCAGGTACGTTTAATTATATTGATCATTACTAGAAAACCATGATTAAGAAACCTTAATTTCCGCCTGAACGCGTTCATGTTATGCAACGTGGACAAATGACTGTTTGTTAAAATGATCGTTTTAATACAGCGAGAAAGCTGACCTCGGGAGTATCGCAGCCGCCAAAATCAAGGAGATAACGGCCCAGTTAGAATCTTCCGGTTCAGAAGCGTTCGACCCTGTCGAGCGCATGAAAACTGGTTTCCTTCATTTCAAGAAAGAGAAATACGAGTAAGAAAGAAGCCATTTTTTTTCTTTTGGTCGGTTTATTTTTTATCACTTATGGGGTGATAAGGCATAGCAGCTATTGATTGCAATTACAGTAAAAGTACCATTTACGGACCTGAAAAATGGAATGTCAAGAGATGGGGCTAATAATTGGAATATTCATCTTTTCAGGAAGGACCCAGCTTTATACGGCTCACTCGCCAAAGGACAGAGCCCAAAAGTTTGCGTTCTTTTCCATTTACGAGCTACTTCATCCGACTCATCTAAGATACTGTAACACTAATTTGTAAATTTGGGTTTGTACAGTTTCTGGTATTCGCTTGTTCAGATTCTCGAGTCTGTCCTTCGCATATCCTCAATTTCCAACCCGGGGAGGCTTTTGTGGTCCGAAACATTGCCAATATGGTCCCACCTTATGACCAGGTTTGAGTTTATATAATCGGTAAAAGAATTGTGTTATTGTAAATGGGTTTTGTTGGCTGAGGTAATATTGGCTTGCAGACAAAACACTCTGGCGTGGGAGCTGCTATAGAATATGCTGTGTTGCATCTGAAGGTAAGTAAATTACATTGTTGCCGTTGGTTTCTTTTGTCAATCCATCAAATCATCAGTTTTTATATCAAGAATGGTGAGTCAATTTTGGTGGACAGAAGATGAGTCTTATCTAGTTATCAGTACTCCACTCTTACAGTGTATTCTTGACTAATGCATGTAGCTCTAAAAGACTTGTTTATTATTAGTTCCAAACTTTCATTTTAGCCTGTAGGTCCACTATTATGCCTAACTTTTCCTTTTTTTCTTTCCTAGTAAGTGACTGTTAAAAGAATAAACAGTTGAGTAACAAATTTATAAGTCTATTTTAGTCTGTTCTTACAAAATTCTAATCTCACTCATGAATTTTTCAAACAAATAGAGATTTGCTTATCTTATCTATTCTTACATACGCGGATACGTACGAATTCAGGTGGAGAATATTGTTGTTATTGGACACAGTTGCTGTGGTGGTATAAAGGGGCTCATGTCTATCCCAGATGATGGGACCACTGCCAGGTTACTAACTCTTCTCTGTTTCACACATTTGGGTCTTCCAGTGTTAACTGGTAGATCTGGATCTGCTTCATTCAAAAAAAAAAAAATCCTATAAGTCCTCGGAGAAGCTTCTCGCTACCTTAAATAAACCAACTACATGCACATGACTACCTTAATGTGTTTTATCTTTTCACTCATGTGATGTTGCCATCGCAAATGCAATTCCTGTGAGTTTTAAATTGAGTTCACGAGTCTACATGAAAGATTAATAGAAAGAAATGCTTCTATAAGGCCGCTATATTCTTGGAACCATTTGAAAAAGCCACAGGAGAAAATGAAAAACAATTGGATCAACTTTCAGCTTTGGAAAGCATATCTGTAGTGCTCTTTGCTTTTCTTTTACAAAAAGAGGCATTTTTATATATTGCAAGTTGCATATCTTAATAACCACATCCTTCAATCCTCAGATATTAGATATCCGATCTACTCACTTTTTTTTTATGTGTTGATTTGTGGAATTCCAGTGATTTCATTGAAAACTGGGTCCAAATCTGTTCAGTTGCAAAGAACAAAGTGAAGTCAGAGTGCAGTGACCTAAGTTTTGAAGAGCAATGCTTCAGTTGTGAGAAGGCAAGTTACCACAATTGTGTGATCAACATAAACAACACAAGTAATATCGACATAAGCACAAATTTTATTGACAGAATTTGAATTTTGATTTTATTTCTCTTAATTTTGTTGATACAGGAAGCTGTGAATGTGTCCCTAGGAAACCTTTTGACATATCCATTTGTGAGAGAGCATGTGATCAAGAAAACTCTATCTTTGAAGGGTGCACACTATGATTTCGTCAATGGAAAGTTTGAGACTTGGGATCTTGATTTTAAAATTTCTCCCTCTGTAATTGTATGAGTTTCCGGCAAACTCACAAAGACCATATGTTTTTCAGTTCAATCGTTCCTACTTTGCAGAGCATGCTGTACATTTTGTAAGGAATAATGTCCATCCAATAAACACTGCTGGTTTTGCTTGTTTCTGCACCCCTTTTTCTGCTGAACTGGTTTTGAGATCAGAAGTTAACGTTCATGGAAAGATGAAAACTCTTGTAAAATTTGCACTAATAGTAACTCATTCATTGTTTTTGGAAATACATTGAAAATTGGTTTTCTTTTTCATTATGGGATTGGATGTACAACTACTTTTCCAGTGGCATGATTTGTTTCAATATAAGAGAAGGCCTCATTGACCTTTGAAAATGGGAAAGGCCCTTTTGGATCAACCACTGGCTTTATCTTTCCACTCTCTAAATATGGGTTGAGTTTCTTCAACACATCTCCATTGGATGTCACCACAAATCTGAAACCAGGTGGTGTCACAGCTCCAGTCAAGGCCACCACACTTCCTCCTTCTTTAACGACCTTCACTGCCTTCTCACATTGCCCTGTAATTCCAAAAAATGACTATGTTTTAAGCCGAATTCTTCATATGAAGCCTGTTTTATGCCGAATTCTTCATATGAAGCCTGTTTTATGCCTTGCTATTATTGCTTTCCCTTGAAAACCAGGCTAGAAAACAATGGTGAATGAGAATTAAACCTAAGCGATAAGAGAAGTAAACCTACCGATGGCATCATAAACTACATCGAACTTCTCTGGAAGATCTTCAATATTCTCTTTAGCGTAGTCAATAGCTATATCAGCACCTAAGCTCTTCAATAACTCCAACTTTGCTGCGCTTGCTGTTGCTGCAACCTTTGAAGCTCCAAAAACATGCTTTGCCAACTAATTAATACACAGAGAAGGAAGAAAAAAAATGAAATGTTTCAGGTTTTAGTTGCATCATTTCAATGTTATTTATTGCATGAAAAGTTAATTCAATTATGATTTCACAGGATTGCATACCTGAATCACCAAGCTTCCAACACCACCAGAACCATTCAAGACAAGAATAGATTTCCCAGAAGAAAAACCAGTCCTCTCAAGACCCTCGTATGCAGTTTCAATTGCAAGAGGAAGCCCTGCGGCCTGCACAAAATCTATGTTCTTAGGTTTGACGGCCAACAATTTCTCTTCTACAGCAGTGTACTCAGCCAAAGATCCAAATTGTTTTGGCCCTTCCAATGCCTTCTCATTTATGTTTCCATACACTTCATTCCCCTCTTTTAGCTCCTTCACTTCACTGCCTACTTTGACAACCACTCCGGCAACATCATATCCTGGAACAGTCTACATAAAGCTAAGATTAGGACTCAATTTTCGCTACTGATCATATTCATTCGAAACAAAAATTTTATCCCAAATTCACATTTCTGAATCATAGAACATTATCAGGGAAAATAACATAAATTTGCGGATTTTCTTCACTGCCTAATACGCGCTCAAACCAAGTCCTAAGCATGCCCTAAGAACTAATGTAGAAAGATCAACGAATACGAATAAACCCAATTTAAATAACTGAATGAAATCAAGTAGAAGTAGAAATTTACCGGAAGAGGAGAATCAGTGGCCTTAAACTTTCCCTGTCTTCTCTTAGCATCAACAGGGTTTAGAGCAGCAGCAGCAACTTTAATCAAAACTTGATCCTCCTTAATTTCTGGAACTGAAACTTTATCATTAAACTTCAAAACATCCACACCACCATATTCACCATACACCCATGCCTTCATCTCAGAGGGTACAGAAGTCACTTTTGAGGCTTCAGTCGATGCAGGAGCTGCTTGAGAATTAGCAGACACTCTCAAGGGAATGTAAGAGTGTGAAATGGCTGGTATAAGCGATCTAGCAGTTCTCTTTCTGTTGAATTCTTTGAGTGAAACTCTGTGGGAAAATAGTGGAGAGAGAGACTGGAAGGTTCTGAGCTTGGGAGTTAAGGTGGTGGAAGTGAGTGTGGTGTCCATGTTTCCAACTGTAAGCTGCTTATCTCTTCGGTTGAATGTGGCTTTATATATGTAACCAAAATCTTCAAGTATTTTCATGAAAATTATTGGCCAGAAGAAGCATCAGAGTGTAAAATATCAGAGAATCAGGTTTCAGAACTAGAAAGTTCCTGCAAATCAGTGGTTCCAGTTTCATCACACCTGTCAAATATGTGAATTATGCAAACAAATATTTGCATGGTTTCCTTTCAAATATATTTATGAGTTTAATATTAAAATGAGTTAAATATACTAAGATTTGGGATTTTAAGCATTATTTTATTTTAGTCTCTGTATTTTTAAAAATAATATAGTCATTTTATTTAATATTATTAATTAAATTTGACAGAATTATCTTTTTATATGATAAATTGTTAACATTGTTTGATGAAATTTTTGAATATCAGTAAATAAATTCATCATCTGTTAGAATAAGTTTGTTAAATTTTACAAATAATTTTAAAAATAGCTAGGTATTATTTACACTCCTAAATTCTGCCAATAAATATTGTCAATTTTAAAAAAACGGTAGTAATTTATATCTATATATTATAAAGCTAAAATTAGTTCATAAAATGTGATATTTAACAGTATATATAAAATAAATAAATTTATGAAATTAATATTGTCATAATATTAAACATCATGTCGTATTTTATTAAAAAATAATTAATGAAGATTTAATTATCCAATTAATGAAAATAAAGCGGATTAGTGCTAAATAATTTTATTAAAAAAAGAGATCAGAAATAAAATGGGAGAGGTCACGTGTAGGAAGGGGATGAGTTGGTACTTGTAACCAACACTTCGCTTTTTCTCTACACTTCCCCCGACTCTGACGCCTTCCTTACGTTTCCTCTCTTCAGATCTAGTCTCCTTCTCCATTCCAAACCCTTCTAAGGTTTATCTCACGTCCTTTTTCATTCCTTTTTTCAAACTTTATATCTTTTCCATCTATTTATTTCACCGTTGCATTGTTTATTCTCTTGGATCTGACTTGAAGTTTCAACCTTTATTGTCTATTAGGGTTTTGACGTCTTTTGTGATCGTGGGTTTTATGTGTTTTTGTGGAATTATTAATGGGTTTTATTTTGATTTCGGTTTCATGCGATACGATGTGTTTATTGTGGAAATGTTATTGCGTTTGAATTTGATTTGGGTCAGTGTGTTGAAATAATTGATGGGTTTAATTTTGATTTTGGTTAATGGGTTAATGTGTTGAAATAGTTATTTGGTTTCATTTTGATTTTGGTTTAATGGATTAATGTGTTTTTTGTGAAAATTATTGGTGGTTTAACGGGTTAATGCAGTTTTGTGATAATAATAATGATCTGATTTTAGTTTGTTTTGTAGGTTAATTTGAAAATGGCCGAATCAAAATCATTGAGGAAACCAGTTTTTACCAAGGTGGAGCAACTTCGTCCCGGAACAAGTGGACACACCCTGACTGTGAAAGTTGTTAGTACAAAGATGGTGTTGCAAAAGGGTCGAGCTGATGGTCCTCAAGTTCGTCAAATGCGTATTGCTGAATGCCTTGTTGGTGATGAAACTGGAATGATTATTTTTACTGCTAGGAATGATCAAGGTAACTTCTTTTATTATTTTTTGATTTTTTTAAGTGTAGTGTTGTCTGAGTTGTTATTGAAGGTTTAGAATTTTGGTTAGTTTAGTGGATTCAGGTAATTGGACTTGTGTTTCTTGTAATGGGGTAGTTTTTATGAGGCTTGTGCGATGGAGTTTAGTGTTCTACTATCACAATTGATGTGTTAAGTTCATAGCCGATTATGATTATTTGCTTTCTGATTTACATGCCTTCATGCTCTAAGTTTTATTATTTTATCATACATTGGAAATGCAATTTTTTAATTGGTGATTTGGAAATTTATACAAAAAGTTTGGTCTTTTGAACACAATTCCAAGTGATAAGTTTGATACAAATTATCCGAGATTTGGACAAAGTTGATCATTTCATAATCTTTTTATTAAGTTGCATACTGGTTATATCATTGAATTATTTGGTCATGATCCTTCTGGCGCTTTTTTTGTCAAGGAATGAAACCTAGTAAATTTATGATTCATGCAGTATCTTGTGTTTTTTGCTTGATATGATTTGTTTATTTGGAAGTGAGTCTTTTTTTGGGCTTATTCCTCATGATCTGTTTCACATCTGATCTTCTATTCTTCTTCAGTGGACTTGATGAAAGAGGGAAATACAGTGATCCTTCGCAATGCAAAGATAGATATGTTCAAAGGATCAATGAGGCTTGCTGTGGATAAGTGGGGGAGAGTTGAGGTCACCGAACCTGCGAACTTTACTGTGAAGGAAGATAACAATCTTTCACTGATTGAATATGAGCTTGTAAACGTTGTTGAAGAGTGACTTCCTGGGATGGTGTCATAGCCAACCTAATGAATGGTGGTGACCTGAGAATAAAAACATCTACAGCAAAGCAAATTACTGTTACAATACATGACGAAAAAATGCTTGTGAAAGTTCGCTTCTAGGAGGAAGAATCTGCAAGCTAGTACAGCACAAGTTGCTTTTACCTTTGTGGCAGACCCAGCACAACCTTTTGATTGGACTTCCAAACAGATGGTGATGGCTGTAAGTTAATGAGTTAAAGCAGCTGTCTTCTGAAACTTGGTTTGAGTTTGCTTACTACTTAATCTGTTTTGGACAGTAATTGATGGCGGATTATGTTATGGTGGATATAAAGATTATGAATATTAAGTTGCTGTACTCCTTTGACTAATAAGTTCTTGCATGCTCAAACCTTTCTGCTATAATCTATGTGCCAACTCATAATGTGTACATTCGTAAATGTTTTTATTTGTCTTGGAGTGGTGTATCAATCTCTCTCTCCTTTATGCGCCATGTCTCATGTATTACATGGTCGTTTTGATCATATTTATTTATAGAATTGAAGGGAATAACTGAGGTCAAGCATTTCATGTTTCCCACGACAGTGAAGTAAGAATACTTTTTGCCGATTCCCAAGTTTGGGTTGGCATGGAATATGTCAGCAATGAGATGGGTGTTTTTATATGTTAGGTTAGGTTGGTTAATTAAATTTTAGAAATTGAAAAATTATATTTCACAAATTTAAAATAGTAATTATATAAAACGAATTGATATGTAACTCACAATAAGGCAAAAACTATTTGACCGAACAAAACTATAATACAAAACTCAAATATATGGTTTTTTTCGGTTGGTTTTTGATTTTCACCAAACTTATCAAATTCAAAATATTTTATTATAAAATTGAACAAAATCGATTAAAATATACAAATAATCCTTCCAAATTAATTTTTGTAGTTCGTTTTGATCTTGTCAACTAAATATTGAAAACTGCCAAGTGTAAGCATTCACTGAGCGACATTACCATATGTTTTGGACTATCATATGTTTTGGACTAATAATGAACTATTCTTCAATATTAAAACCATTTAAAATACTAAAAATAAATAATTTTTAAAATCAATTTTAACATGAAAAAATGATATCAGCAACTATATACATGACAATTTTGTAAGTCACTAGAAATTGTTGCTCCTAACCAAACTGTGGCAGACCTATCATTGGGCTCATCAGTCGGTCAGTTTTCCCAACCTTGGTTTTGGTTATTTCGTGTTGAAACTCAATTTAAGTCAGCCTTGTAGTCTCAGGCAACTTTAACAGGACCTGACCTACCAAGAACAAATACTACCACTTCCACCTTTTCTTTAAGCAAATCCATTGCGAGATGCAGACAATGCCTAATTTCTGACAATATACAGTCCTTTTATGTACCACTCTGTCTTCTGTTTCCCACTTCTTCGGTGGTGAAGTGAAATTGTAGTTACCTTTGCCTTAACAAGTACACAATAGTCAACTTTTTTTGTGGAGGGCCATTCTCTCTGAGTGGAAGCTTCGTTGTTTTCACACCATCATCTTTCCAAAAGCATAATCAAACCACCGCCAGCGTTTCCTATTTGATAAATCTGACTATTCATGTGAGAAATTGCCAGAGGTTTGGCATGTTCATTTGTACTGAGTTCTAAGGAACAGGATTCTGGATTCGGCTTGGGTTTCTGTCCTCACCTTTCGTGTTATCCGTTTTCTTCCATGTCTCGTCGTTTTCCACTATTCTACTGCAGAACCTCTCATCATTTGCTAATTCTAATTAGTTGGTCATAGAAAGGAAAGTAAATTCTTTTGTTTTCTCACTGATTGAAACCGTTGCCCACACTCCAAATAATGTTGTTCTTTACAAAACATGTTCATACGAAAATTCTGAAACTTTAATAATTGCACTTTCCACTCTTTAATCGTTACAGTAATACTTTCTTTCATTGTTATGGTGGAACCAAGCTCAACTTGTATTTTTAATCCACATTGCACAAAAGGAACCAAAGATCATTGCTTTTGATCCATCTTCATTGAGATCATATCCTAATTGAATATTCATTTGAAAATTATATTCGATTCTGACAGCATTCTCACGTTTTGCTGATGTCTTATCATTACAGAATTTTAGACCTTAATGTTCCTGAAAAACCATCCTTCCTAGTACAATCATGAAAGAAAAGGCATAAGAGATCTTAAATAATCACAACATGGAAAATTATTGGCAATCAATGGAGGATTTTTTTAACAAGATGTCAACGACAAGCAGAGGTCAACTTGAATTTGTAAATGTGCTTAATATTATTGCACATGGTTTATGTAGAGACCCACATGCATGAACAGTCTTAGCAGACTTTTTTCTTTATACAACTCTAAGAACAGAGATTGATTCACATTGATTTTGACAATCTCAATTTAGCTAAACTAGCTTGCAATTGCATGTGAGCCATATAGCTTATTCGAGACAGCTTTAGAGTGGTAGGAGAATCAAAACAAGCAGCATCTTTTCACTCACAAACAGTAGGCAGGCTGCCAGAATCATATCAGATTACCAGTTCCAGAAATTGTTCGTTTAAATTTTCTTCTGATTTCGGTTCCAGGAATTGAAATGTTATGGCCAGGGAACTGCCAATAATCAGAAGTCTTAATAATATGATTGGCACTAACAAAGACCTGGAAAACAATGATCCTATTGAGTTATCTTGATAAAGAATCAGAGATTATTTGGATTTGTTTTATTTTCTTTTGGCAGTTTCTGGCCAAGACAAACCACAATCACAATACAACAGTTGGACTGTAATTTCATTTCCATGTACATTAATGAATTACATGTGTACAAAATCACTGTGAAAAAGTCAGCTTCACTTGGCAGGTAACTTGAAATATAAAACGCTTCTGTCGATGAAGCAGAAGAAGAGACCATTTTCCCAGGACGACCAAGAAGCGAAAAACATGGGCATGGAAGCATGGAAACTGACACACTTATGCTCTATTTTGGTAATGGTATCAATCAGTTGCAGCTTACATGCATGTTCTTCCGCATGATCCATCTTCTTATGCCTTCTGCATTGTATTTACTCACAACCGAACGTTTGAAATTTCACATCATTTCCCAATCTGTTGTATGGTGATTTCAGATTTCACAACCATAGCTCTAAGCAATAAGCAGTTTATAATTTGAAGATTCAGTATATGGTAAATTGGAAAAGAAAGACCTGTTACAGGGAAAGGAACTGTTCTTTTTGCCAATCACAATTGTCCTGCATTATTGATTGAAGTGAATGCTCCTTTTGTACATATACCCTACTTGTTGTATATCAGAATTGGGAGTTAATTTCTGGAAGGTGAATTGGACATCAATTTTCTACTGCAAATGGCACGGACAGAACCCACTTTCATATCATCTGTGAAACACTTTAATTCAGTTGTTATTTCTTTTTCCCAATCATAATTTTAGAACCATATGATTGCAATGGTGGACCTTAAAATGCAACACATACTTGTTGAATGGTTCTCAGCATACTTGAAATGATCTTCCTTTATGACATGGAGCAGATTCTAACATTAAACTAGAAAGAAGATGTTTATGCAATGGAAAGTCAAAAACTTCGTTGTCCATCTCTATCAAATCCCACATTGCATGTGCGGATTCATTTGGGAATTAGATTCCACTGTGACAACACAAGAACAGCTAATGAATGCTGCTACATGGACTATATACGATATTTTTCTTCATGTTGATCTGAAAAAGTAACAGCGGAGGGATCCATACGTAAACATAGTGGGGCCGGCTTGCGAAAGGCACAAGTGCACGACCTACACCGAGGTATTAATAAGATCTCATGTGGAAATGCTCGGCCTACGCCAAGAATCCAACCCATATAAACCATACTGACGCTCCCTATTTATCCATTGTAGCATCTTATCAAATAACTTTACAAGTTTGTTCTCTGAATGTCTGTCTGAACTGAATCTGGCATGGAGGATAATCTTGTTTAAGACAGAACATAGTTCTGGAAAGCATAAAATAATCCTAGTGCCTCTTTTTTAACTGACAACTACGTTTAACTGAGATCCTTTCCTGAAAAGAATGCAAAAACAAATAAATTAAATGGTAGTGTGGGAATAGTAGATAGAATCTTTCCAAATTCAATCATAAACCTTAATTAAATATGCTTAATGAGTTGTCTTTCTTGCGTCCATGTGGAGGCACATTTGAGAAGCTAAGCTCATGGAAACAGTTCAGATCCACATTGAGAATCCTGCCACTACTAGAGCCTCGATTTCCAGGCAATGGTTGCAGAAATAAAATGTGGTTTACAGTGAAATATCTGATAAAATTTAAAAAATGTGCAAGTTCTTCATTTCAGTCGAGCATTTTTTCAAGATATTGAATGCGTGGTAATGGTGAATATGATACATTTACAGGAAGAATTCAGAAATCATATTGTTCACATGTAGAAAAAGCCAGAGAACATCATTTTGCCGCATCTGTCAGCTCAGTACTCTTCAATCAAATAAACTATACATCAATTCTGCGGATGTTTAACATGGTTAAAGTAAGAAGGCACAACAAGAAGAAAATAAAGTTGAATGAAATATGGTTAAATAAAGTAATCTAACATGAGGGCACTACAAACTCCTGAAAAAGAAGGTGAAAGATCTCAGCTTTCTGAGATTATGAAGTTGATTGTATTATAAATATACCAGAAGTCTGCTTCAAGAAATTAAACAAGGACCACTAAGAGATAATTATTCGGAAGAAAAAGAAAAAGAAACAAACTTTGGCATTTATTGATAATCATAACGGCTAAGGAAGATGAATCTTTTTGAAAAGCAAAGATTGAGTGGCAAAATCAAGAAACATGGTTGATTAATGCCCTTTTTTTGTTAATTATATTTTTCTTCTTTCCTTTTGTAAAGAAAGAAAGCATCTCTAAGTTCATACAATTTATGGTAAGATATAAAATTTCACAAGTGTTGCATGTAATGTACCATTGAAGTTCATTAATTTGCCATCAGAGATTCATTGTCCTTGGTGAATATAACATTGCAGAGACATTGGTGAGTCTTAAATGTTTTCAATGTAAGACACGACAGAAAGACAAGTAATTTTTTTTTACTTTGACTGTGATCATTATACTGTACAATGTACTAGCATAAACATTATTGTAAATCCAAGAAACATGGTTACTTATTTTGGCAAAATAATCCAACCGAAACTAAAACAATCGGTGTGAAACTGTAATCAGAACCGTGTCATTGGGATCGGTCAGATCTGGTTTCAGTTCTATGAATCATAGAATCTGACGGATGGTTTAGTTTTTTTTATCGGTGAATTGGCGAAAAGGAACCGATCCGATTCGAAACTTTTTACACCTCTAGTTACCTATGGATCATTGGATCCCTATCCAACTTACAATCATAAACAAAAGCAACATAAATCTGAATCGAGAATGATGGTGGAAGGATGCGTTTCAGCAATAACAAGCTTTAATATCAGCGTTTTTAGCTTAGGTTTACATAAACGTCTAACACCTTCTCGTTCACCAGTTTTGCTACATCGAGAACCTATCATCAAAGCCAGAAATCAAAACAAACAAAAGGTTGGTGATCATATGAAGTTGGACTGTATCCGATTTAGCTAATCGCAAAGCTGATATGTTAAAAAATGGTGGAATATATATGTTGAATGAACATGGATCATCACTACGGACATGTTCTTGCAGGATTAAAAGCCAAAAGTATTTTATTTCAAATGCCAAAAACGACTGCCATGCTGATGCTATGACTTATCTAACTTCCTTAACATCTGCAAAATGCTTCTACCTAGTAAATAAGGTGCTAAAACCTGTGATACTCTATAAAAATCCTACCAAATTTGCAATGTGTGGAGAAGGAGTCATAAAAGCAAAAGATTATTTGATAATGACTATCGTAATCTTTTTGAAGCAAAAGACTAAACGAGTAACAAAGCCAAATAATGCAAGAATAAGAACAAAATCTCGTGGAGGGTAATAGTAGAAACTAACTATTTGAGTAAGCAAAGAGAGATATCGGCGACATTATTCGTATTAATCGTGTCGTAATCGTGCTTAATAGCTAAACAAATGGAGGCATCGTTGAGTTTAGTAGGTAAAGAAATGGTAATGAGAGTTATAATAATGCAGGGGATCACGAAAAGATTCTAAAACAAAGCCAAAACACACTAGATGGTGAAGTCATGAGCGGCTAAAACGCGTCGAAATCTATAATAAGAGCGACGCCCAACCAATGGAAGAGTGACACGTGTGAAACACGCGTTCATACTGACTTATCTGTCAATCGATAAGACAAGATGGCCCCTGATTTTGCATACACCAAAATGTTTTCTTTCGCCCTTTATTTGTCACTCTATGCATGTTAATCCATGTTATACTTATTATAATCGTGTTATATTATTTTTTATCAAAAATTATTAATCAGAAAGTATATATTATGAAATTTAAATTAATATTATAAATACATACTCACAAATCGTATTATCGTATTAAAAATTAACCATATACGTACTTCCAAACTCCCTGTCCTATACTCCACTTCTCTTTGCACTCTTCCTTCACATTCAATTCACCTTTTCCAAATATATCGAGGTGACAACATTTCACGGATTTATAGATAGAGATTTTGTTTTAAATTGAAAAAATATACGAGTTAAAGATAAGTAATCTTTCTATAATAAATTTAATTTAAATTTTTTGTGTACGAATTAATAATATATTTAATATATCTTAAGTTTGTATTTAATTAATTATTATATTCATTGACTTTAATATGTAAAAATAACTATTAACTTATATTTATATTCAGAATGTAAAATTAATGATAAAAATATTAAAAAAAATTAAATTATACATTAAAAGTGTTACAACATATAATATACATTTTTAAAACGAAATATTTTTTAGTACAGAGAGAGTACTCAATAAAAGAGATATTACTTTATATAAAAATATATAATAATAAAACCAAGATTATAAAAATAGACATAATAATATATGACCCCATGACCCTTCACCTGATTTCGTTCCATTTGTGTTCTTCACTCCACAAAAATATAAATAATTAATGCTTTCTTTGTCAGAAAAAAATGTCATTTTTTACAAATATTAAAAAAATAAAATAATTATTTATTTATGTTTAATTAATGATATTTAAAATAATATATTTGAAGTATAATTATATGAAAATTAAGCAAAATTTATTAAAATAAACAATTACTGTGAGAGTGCTTTAAGAAAAAAAATCGTAAAAATTAATAAATAATAATTATTTTAGCACATTCAAAACGGTATTTTGTGTCCATCTTTTTAGGACGGATGAAGCATCTAATAAGAGTCCTAGGATTTGCATACCCCTTCATCCTAAAATAAACGCCCTTTAAGATTTTTATCATAAATTAAGAATACATTTATTGTTTAAAATTATTTTTACTCAGATGAAATTATTATAATGTGAATTATTCATCAACTTACTTATTATCCAATTAAATAAGTTTATTAAATAAGTAATATATTATAAAACTACATATTACTTACTATTTATAACTAATTTAATTCTAAATTTCTTAATTCTTACAATTTGTCTAAAATCATCTTTTTTTTTTTTGTAAAAGAGATTTAGTATAAATGCACATTTATAAAAGAAAAATAAACTAAGTGAAAAAAAAAAGAAAATTAGAGGTTGGGTTAATCACAACCATTGATCACGAGATAAACAGTTTAATGATTTTAAATATTTTTCCAGGCTCCATTCGGGGCAGTTCCCATTGGAAAGAACCTTAGCTCTAACATTTCCATTAGCCTTGAGTGGAACTAATTTATAATTAACAAAAAAAAAATAGTATTCATAAACTTATCTTATAATTAATTTCCTTCATGGGCAGCCTAATCACGTAATGTTAGTTATAAAACATTCATTAATTTTGGTGTTATTTAGTGAGATGAGAACAATAATATTGGAATGGTTGCAATGTCGTGCGTATTTTTGGGGTCCTCTTCTAGAATGTCTATTCAAAAAATACAAAAAAATAGTGGGACTTTAGAGTTTTAAAAATACTCGTACTATAGATCTTCATAAATTGAGAATTATTAAAGTATTTACATATAGTTGTTGGCATTAAAAATAAATTTAAGATTTTAATATCATATGCAAATATCAGTTTTAAATTTATGTAATTTATAAAATTCTGTAAAAACGAAAAGACTCTAATGTTATAGAAAAACGAAGAAACGAATTCGGGAAATTTTAGAGAATTAACAGCTAAACAAAATACTAACTTTATTCTCTCTGTTACTTTTAATTTTGGATTATCTTACGCTTCACTTTATTTCCGTAAAATGTGAAAAAATTTGTCCAATTCAAATTGAATCGAATCGAATTTCATGTGTAAGGTTTTTGTCATCCCCATCTATAAATAGTCCCTTCTATACAAACAAGTTAGTCATGTTCTCTCTTGAATGTTGATGAAGTTAATAGGTATATGTCTCCTCTCTAGCTCTCACCATTGACTTTCGTCCCTAATATGCTCCATTGCTTCAGTTTCCTCCATATCATCATTAACTTTATTGAAATGTAAGTTCTACTAATTAGGGCTTTGTTTTTGTTCCCAACACACGGTTCCAGAGGGGAGTATGAATCTGCCAGCAGGTTATCTCCAACCGACGCCTTCTTCATTGTCAAAAGAACTCATTAACTTCTCTATCCAGTGAATTAAAATTAGCACACATCTCTGTGTGAAACTTATATTTTATTCCATATTATATATATATTTCATTCACAGGTCACAATCTTACAAACCCACACAAACATTCTCACTCTTCTCCACAGAAAAAATGCAAACTCACCCCTTCATTCTCTCCCTCTTCCTCTTCTTCAATGTAAGTAAACCCTACATTACATTACTCCATCTTCTTTCAAGGTTCATTCTTCATGGTTTGCTCTAATGGGTTGTTTGCTTTTGCAATGCAGGTAATTTCAAGTGACTCACTAGGAGGTGAAAATCCTTTTACGCCTAAAGGTTCTCTTATCAGATACTGGAACAAAGAGATCAGAAACAACTTACCCAAATCCACATTCCTACTCTCAAAGGCCTCGCCGCTCTCCGCGATTGAGGCTGCCAAGTTCGCCAAATTGGCTTCTTCCACTCAGCTTTCCACTCAACTTCCAAGTTTCTGCGCTGCTGCAAAACTCTTTTGCTTCCCAGATTTATCCCCCAGCCTCGAAAAACACGACAAAGACTCCAACTTCGCCATTTATCTTAACAAAAATTTCACCAATTACGGAACTTCCAGAGCTGGAGGTTTCGACTCTTTTAAAAACTACTCTGACGGCGACAACCTTCCAGTCGATTCTTTCCGCCGCTATGGGCGCGATGCTGCTGGCCACAGCGAGCAGTTTTCCAATTATGCCCCCGGCGCCAATGTCGTCGACCAAGGTTTCAACACTTATGGTAGTTCCGCCACCGGTGGGACCAGCGAATTCAAGAAATATAATGAGCAGGTCAATGTTCCTAATTTGCGGTTCGGTACTTACGGCTCTGATTCTAATGGCAAAGCTGGGACGTTCAGTTCTTATAACGAAGAAACGAATTCGGGAAACCAGAATTTCGCTAGCTATGGGAAAAACGGAAATGGGGTTCCGAACGAGTTCACCGAGTATGGAAAAGACTCTAATGTCATTGGATCGGGTTTTAGCAATTACGGCGAGACTTCAAATGGTGCTAATGATACTTTCAAGTCCTACGGTTTCAATGGTAATGTTCCGGAAAATACTTTCAAGAATTACGGCTCTGGTGGTAATGCCGGGACCGAGAGTTTTTCTAGTTATAGAGATCAGTCCAATGTGGGGGATGATAGTTTCGAATCATATGGAAAAGGGTCTAATACTGAGAAGGTCAATTTCGGCAATTACGGGAAATCTTTTAATGAAGGGACTGATAAGTTCAGTTCGTACGGACAAAATGCAGAGGGACAAGAGATTGGGTTTAAGATCTATGGTGTCAACAACACTTTTAAGGATTATGCTAAAAAAGGTGTTAGTTTCGGAAGGTACGCGAATGTTACGACATTAGCAACGGAAGAGGCTTCCGACGTTCGTGGCAAAGTTGTGAATAAGTGGGTTGAGCCGGGTAAATTCTTTAGAGAGTCACAGTTGAAGAAAGGGACAGTCATGCCAATGCCGGACATTAAAGATAAAATGCCCAAGAGGTCGTTTTTGCCCCGGACTATTCTGGCGAAATTACCTTTTGCCACTTCGAAGATTGCGGAAATGAAGGAAATTTTCCACGCGCTTGATAATTCTACCATGGAGAGCGTGATGTTGGACGCGCTGGAGGAGTGCGAGAGGGCTCCAAGCGCCGGTGAGACTAAAAGGTGCGTGGGTTCGGCGGAGGATTTGATTGATTTTGCGACGTCGGTATTGGGTCGGAACATTGTGGTCCGGACCACCGAGAATGTGAGTGGGTCAAAGAAGGATATCTTGATCGGAAAAGTCAAAGGAATCAACGGTGGACAAGTCACCAAGTCAGTGTCTTGTCATCAGAGTTTGTATCCTTATTTGCTTTATTATTGCCACTCTGTACCAAAAGTCCGGGTTTATGAGGCAGATATATTGGATCCGACCACTAAGGCGAAGATTAATCATGGTGTTGCCATCTGTCATTTGGACACGTCTTCGTGGAGCCGGACCCATGGCGCGTTCTTGGCACTCAGGTCGAGTCCTGGTCGGATCGAGGTTTGTCACTGGATATTTGAGAATGATATGACTTGGACAGTTGCAGATGAATGATAACTATAAGAAGAGAAGAAGAAGAAGAATTTTTTTTTTTTGGTTTTTTATTTTGGGTTGGAACCATTGGCTAAAGAAAGGTTTAGACGGTGGTTCGAGCTCAAGTTTGGAGGGAAATTAGAGTAATTATATTTAAATTAGTTATGCTTAATTATTGTGAGGATGGTAATTATTATTGCTGTCAAATATATAAAATGTCATTGATAATGAGATTTCAGTGGAAATATTTATTTTTGACACATTGCTAGTTGGAAAGCAGTGGAGAGGAATATATATTTGTCTTTATTTCGATTTTCAGGCACAATATTACAAGATGGTATCCCATACCTATTCCATTATTTTTTTTTATTGATTCACTTACATATTAATTTAAATAATAAAATTATATCAAATCAGTAATTAAATTATTGATTCTATCATTAAACTCTAGTTCTAATGCCTATTCAATTAAACATTAAAACTAGAGTTTAATGATGGAGAAAATATACTTCAATGAATGCCACTGTCGTGCTTCATTAAATAAATAAATGGCAGTAAATGTTTTAATTGGATCCGACCCAGTTGTGTGGTCATTGAGTCAAAGATTGGTAAAGCAAATTCAATTGGTTTGAACTATGTTTTGACTCTGGTTGATCTCACTCTCAACTTTCCAGCCCCATTTTTTGTCAAAAAATCATGCTTACGACTACAAAAATTCCCTACCATATTGTAATAAATGCATTAACATATATAGACAAGAACAAACAAGAAAAAAAGAGAAAAAAAAAACCAAAAATTAAAACACTTCGGTTCTTACATTTTCTATTCTAAATGTGGAAAGTCAAACTATACGTTAAAAAGGTACTATGCTGTATTTAATTTGTTCTTTAATTTGCGGATATACATTGATAAAATTACTTTATTGAGCTACGTTAAAGCATATCTAATATTCAAATTAAATGCTTTCATTTTTCAAATATTAAAATAACAAAAAAAATCTCTAAATCTTTAAGATATTAATATTTGAAAGAGAATTTATTGGAGGCAGATGGAAATGTTGTTTGTGGGAAATAGTTGTGAGGGGAAAAACGCGTTGGTTTTTGGTTTTTTCAGATTATTATTATATAAAATGAGAAAAGAAAAAAGAAAGCGTGTGGTTAGAAGGAAGTATTTTGAGGAGAAAAAATAAAAAAAAAAGGGGAAAACTATGGATGAGGTGGTGGGTTCCATGACATGGACCATCCATCTAAGCCTGCTTTAATATATTTTTGGTATAGTTTGTGGAAGAGTCACGAGAGTGGAGACAGCCTGTCGTTGCGCCACTTCCTTTCCTCTGCTTTGTTACTTCACACAACTTCCCTTCATTCTCTTTAGAAAC
>CANYCX010594627.1:0-20074 GCA_948193385.1 Breynia disticha f. nivosa
TGAACATGAATATTAAGAATAAAATGGAATTGAAATGTCTTATGTTGACATGTTCTTTGTTGTTCACTTGTCTTAAATTTATATTTTTATATATTGATTTAAATGATGGATGGTTGTCCATTTGGTAAGTGTTACTTATTGAGTTTTGCAACTCGTGGAATTTGAAAACCTGCCTCGTCTTGGCAGATTTCGTAGGTGATATTTTGGATCGATAGGTGAGCAGTTTTGGGACGTTTGGCTCACAGTTCGGACGTAAAGATAAGGTGGGAGGAGCACTGGAAACCTTGTCTCTCCTGTTTTTCATATGTGTTTTGGAAAATGTATTTGAAACTCTTTTTGATAAGGGTTAATTTTGCGATAGGATTAGTAAATTTTTTTCCTATATAACCCTTAACATAGTTTTGTAAATATGTGTTTGGTAATGAAGGATGAATGTATTTTATTTCCATAAACTTGTGTGAATATACATTATAAATTTTGAAAACTATTTTCTAAACTTATGATGTTCAAGATTTAATTGTTATCTTAGAGTAAAATAAAATAAATAACCTAAGGTAATAGTTAAATTTTAGGCGCCACACGTTATGCTCTATAATAACGTATGTTATTGCACACAGACTGCCCTATTTTCTGTTTTCGACCTTCTTTCGTTCCTCGCATATATACTTCCATATACACTTCCTTCCCACTTCATTTAAACATTATTCCACACGAATTAAACCTCAATCAACATTGAATTAACATACATATACTTATATATACATCATCCCACATTGAATTAACCTTATAGAACATAAAATGGTTAATTTTCGGGGTGTTACAGCTCTCTCCCCCTTAAGAAATTTTGTCCCCGAAATTAGAAGCAAGTTACGTTCCCAAACCAACTGAGCTTACTTAACCTCACACATTCAAAGTTAAAACTCCCAGGTTTTAATAATTCGCAAGGATCAAACATATCATCGAGCAAAAACATATTCCTATGTTCTGCATCTCTTTCATATAAGATGATATTCGAGGAATTCTGTGAAGCTCAAATTGAAAACACAAATATCCCCAAATTTTTGCCCCATTTGATAAATAAAAGAAATAAAATAAACCCAAGCTCGAATATAATAAAAATCTCATATATAAATATGCCCCAAACTTGGGAAAAAAATAATTTATACAAAACATTCACACATCAGTGGAAGCAAAATACATATATGCATATATGTACATCTCTGTACAAAACAAAAGCTGAAAAAACACTGGAGTTGGACCTCGTAAATAATCCCGATATGCCTCTGATCAACAGCCTGCATGTCCAAGAGCAGCTATCCACAATCTGCACCACAATTAAACATTCAAACGGGTGAGTATTCACAAATGCTCAGTAAGTGGTAATCAGAATATTGCATAATTGAAGTGCAGGGGAACAACACAAGGTCGTGCTGGATGAACACGAGGGTGTGCTCAATAGCTTTCCCAGTTGACACGTCATGCCAAATTAAACACGAGTTGTGTTCATTAAACACAAACCCAAGTAGCACGATCTTGCTATCTTAGAGCACGGGGCTTGCACATACACGATTCCAGAAGGGTCCAATAGCACAGGGCGTGCTGGTCAACACATGGTCGTGCTGAGCTACTGTTTGGTACATTAAATTCTGTTTCCATCAATTTAACAGCAAACAAGTTATACAAATAGGTAGAGCATTACCCAACATTCAAAAGTACCATATCAACAGTGTTTAACACATAAAACACCTAATCTCACTTATTTGCATACATTATGTACCCAAAACATACCATATCTCATATATACAATCTCAACATATATATATCACAACATTCATCTCAATCAGCAATAAAAACATGCTATAATGAATGTCAAATAGCTCATGTATGCAAATGTCATGCACACACATATTTGAATACCCAAGGCTTACATCCATTGGCGTCTCACTAGCATCATGAGTCTCATATAGCATCGTGTATCTCACACTGCATCGAGCATCTCACTCGGCATCGTGATAAATCATGGAATCGTCGGGAGTCTCTTAACCGACATGTCAGGAATCTCTCAATTTACAGGTGCACATCTAACACTAGAATCCCTGTAGCTTAGTGTCACACACAACATGCAACACAATGAATGATTATATTCATTTAACATGCTACAAGATCAATCTCAAATGTATGCCCAAATCAAGCAAGTCTCATGCTCAATATATATATGCCAAGCAGGTTTCATGGTAATACGTCAAACAAATGTCAACAATATGTCAATAAGCATATAAATCATAAAGAGCATAATAAACACAGTCACAATCCATGTTCATATCAATATAAGCTCAAAATCACATCAACCAATACATGTTAATCATACATAACACATATCTATGAGCATTTAAATTCTTTGTTCTCATTATTTAAGCTTTTAAGCTTTTCATTTCCACTTTAATTATCTATTAAGTATTATGATACTTAATTAAGAAAAACACTAATGAAACTACTCAGTACTCGTAAGCATAAAGATCGCTAGTGGAAACCACTTACCTCAAAATACGTGCAACTAAGCACCGCCTCCACCGCTAGCTCACCGACTAAATCTCTCGGTCTAAGATCATTTAGGTCCTCCTAAACAATCAAACCATCCATAATCAATCATTCAATCCCTCTTTTTCAATCCTAAAGCATCAATCAACCCTTATTCAAATTCCAACAACATTCCATCATCATTTCAGTAACTAAACAACTCTCAATCCCATTCAACAGCAAGGTTAAATAATAATTTTAACTTAGAACTAAGCCCAGAACACATCAAAACACTTACCTTCACACTTGGGATTGATTTTGATTAAGAAAAATTGTTTGAATGACTCAAACACGTTGCTGGATGAGGATTAGGGTTTACTCAATTGTCCTACTTGCTTCTTTGTTTTGTTTTAAAATGAGTGAAAACAGAATCGAGCAAGTCAGTATAGTTTCAGTTAACACAGTCTCGAGCACGAGTTGTGCCTCACGTCGTGCCATGAAATCTCAGCACGAGTTTCTATTCTTTCGTGCACGGTATCATTTTGAAATAAATCAACACGAGGACATTCTGATTTCCCAAAGTGAGAACAAGGTCGTGCTAATCATTCCCCCATGAGCATGGGCGTGCTCATGGTTGTGTTATTTGCTGATTCTCCAAATGTTTCCTATATCGATTCAATTTGATCCGAATAAATGCAGTTTTTATTTTATTTTAAATCCTACAATTTTCAGGATGTTGCAAATTCAATCCAATTCACCTTACTTACAAGCTCATGTTCATACTAGTTTGACCATCCACACTATCATATTCATACTCAATGCATGCTCCCATATTAGCAAATTGTACCTCACTCATAAATAAACATTTTATAACCCAACCATAACGACTAAAACCAACCAATCAAACAAATTAGCATCGATGTCTCACACCTCTTTCACATATAAATATATTCATAGGTATAATCGAATCCCTTTTCAAACCTATTTAAACTCAATTTCATAGACACATAAAACTTCACACACTCACTTTCAACCTCTTTCCATAAGGTTTAAACACCCTCCTTACAATTATACAAATAGTCACGGTGAAGCCTTACGCTTCATATACACTTAAATCGCTCACGTATTCCTCTTGTAAATTTTTCACTTAGGGCCGTCTCCACACCCGTAAGTTTCTATCATTCTAATATCATCCATTTCTAGGAAATATGCCCTCAACACATTGCACCTTCATCGTCAATTCTAACCACTAGTGTTCCATTCATAAGCTTCACTTAACCTCTTTTATCAAAGTCACATAATCTCCACTTTACACCTTTAACTATGCATACGCTTGTTTCATTATCGTAAGCAGTCAATCATGACCCATCGGATCATATTAACTCATAAACCTGATATTCATATGTAGGAAGTCAAAGAAGGTACTCCCTTATACAAGATACAACTCTAGCAACACCTTCAAGAGAAAGAGCGGGCCATAACAACCTAAAAAATCACGCTCTATAATCGAATCCTCAAACATACTTTACTATAATCTACCAATATCCTCAATAAATGATTACTTATAATAATTTTCTTTCTTTGTAATTTCTCTCACACATTCACTATTGATTCCCTCGCTAGTTACTTAGGTTTTTCCCCAAGTCTCTCAAGTCTCATCTAGGTAATTCATTTACCACACACAGTTTCATTTATAATTATTTTAATCATATTATGTTTATTAGATAGTAGTGTTCTCTTTATTCCAAACTCTTCTTAACCCACTCAACCATAAATTATATCGCATCATTTTCGCATTTCATACAAGCGACAATGCCAGTCGCCTTGACTAATTACCATAGAATTCAATACACTCATCTAGCACACCATATATCATCATAACATAAATGAGTATAGTACTCTTACCAAAAGTGCCATCTTAATTGGCCGCAGTCTCATTCTGTATCACAACATCCACAAGTGTCTGGGGCAAAGCTGCTGCCTGAGGAGCTCCATCTCTAGTAATAGCGCCCATTCGCTTATCTGTCCTTTTTGTGTACCAATGCCGAGAAACACGCCCTGGCTTGTTACAATAATAGCATACCAAGCACGTATCCCCACCCGAATTCCTACGTACGCTCTGGCACCTAACAGTGAAGTACCCAGCCACTTGCTTTCCTTTGCTTCCAAAATCATCCCCCACATGTCTACTGCCCCTAGAATTCACACAAACTATACTTAAATGTGTAACCTTTGTGTTGAACAAAATAGAGGGCATATTAAATCAGCACAAAGACGAGGCCATGGGTGTGTTGACTAATATGATCTAAGTTTTGACTATATATTAGATCGAGCTGTAAACTGTTTACATAGAATATGAAACATGTTTGATAATTTGATATAAAGTAACACATATCGATAACAAAATTAATAAATAGAAGGAAAATTTTTTAATTATATGCTAATAATAGAAGATATGAAAAGTAACTATATGGTTAACATGGTAATAAGAGTAGGTTATTTTGTTTTAGTTTTATAACAGGGATATTATCCCTAGATAGTATATTGATATGTGATTTGTGACATGCGTATGTGTGCATTGTGTGAAATGTGTGCTAAATCATTCTTATTTTTGTTTTATAGATATGTCGCACCCCAGACAGACCATAGAGAGAGAGAGAGCTGTGAACCCCCAGGATACAGTCCACATGTCCTACGGTACATCAAAATACAAACCTTATGACCCAAACCATCCCTACAATGATCCAACACATCCCTACCTGTTACCACAATACTATCCTTCCTTAAGTATCCACCCATGACTTCTTACTAGATGCGAAACAGAAAGAATTCATAGCTTTGAAGCAAGGGAAGATGACAATGGCTAATTATGAACCAAAGTTTACGAAATTATCTCATTACACTGCAAGCCTCATCCCTACTGAAAGGGATAAGTGTAGAAAATTTGAAGATGGTTTGAACAAGATCATCTGTAAGCGAATTCCCAGAGCAGAAATGAGAGATTATGCATAATTGAGGGATGCAATGATTAGATTAAAAAAGCGACAGAGAAGGTGGTTGAAGGTGTTAATAGACTATGATTGAATGATAAAATATCATCCTAAAACGTGAATGTGGTTGTGGAAGCACTCAGTAGAAAGTCAAGTGCTTCTTTATCTAGTTTACAGTTAACACGTATGATCGATTTGATAGCTTTATGAAGCTTGAACACAAAGTTAAAAATGTCTGAATCAGGAGTGTTAATAGAAACGTTAATGGTTTGAACAATATTATTACAAAGGATACAAGTAGTAACAAAATGAGATTGATAGTTGTCGAGAATAACAAATATAAATAACCCACTCTTAGAACTTAATGTGTATAGTGGAAGTTTGTAGAATCCACAGAGACCAGCAAACTAACTATCTGAAAGTTAAAACTAAAAAAAACGAAAAAATGTTGTTTTTATAGGAAATTTTATTTAAAGTGAAATAAAATTACTAAAATAAATAAAGAAAGAATAAAATTAATATCAGAAATTAAATAAGATAAAGATTTAATAATAAAAAGTTCGATATTCCTCAATCATTGACACTAAAGATATATTTATTTCAATTGAACAGGAGAGGTTATAGACACAGGCAAATGCTCAAGCATCCAATTTCTACTTAGTTATTCGATATTCCTCAAACACCTCAATTAGAATATTTTTCTAGCCTAAGAACAACTTCCCAAACACCTCAATATAATTTAATTCTACACTACAGTAAGAGTGGTAGAAACCCAATCTCTGACTAACAAATACTAAACACCTAGATTCATTTAATTCAGATTACTCAATTCTATTAACAATGAGACAACATGTCATTAACATCAATATTAAACTGTTACCATACTACTAAGAATCATGGACACCCAAAATTCTCAGTTAGCAACCTGTTATGATAACAATTAAATTAAGGAGCCCTCTCAATCGAATTAATATGACAATGACAAAACCAATAAACCAGAAATTGAATAAATACTCAAATTTAATAAATTAATTCAAGAACAAAAGTCTCATAAACAATGAATTAAAGGTCATAATTGTTGGGTTTTCTAATGCGTTCTAAGTCTAAAGGCAGCAGAAAAACAAACAAAACACATCAAGAATAGCCCAAGAACACTTCAAAACCGTGACCAAAACATGTATTTACATTCAGTTGACTTTTAAATAACATAAAGATGAAATCTTTAATGAAAAGAATGTACATTTCTCCTTTTTTTCTTAGTCGTGTGGTTTCTGGGAAAGAACAGTAACTATTGTCTCGAAATACTCCGAGACGACCTGTGTGACACAAAGATAAAACCCCAGTCGTGGTTCCTCTACAACAATAACACACAAATTAGCAAAATAGTGAACTAGCACAAAGGGAAAAATGATTCACCTGTTCTTGGCCAGTTTTCGATGAGATTCTTGCGAAATGGAGGGCACCACGTTGATCAAACTATATGATCAACCCCTAAATCTCACGTCTCTCACTAGAGAAAACTCAAAAATCACTCTTTTGATTTCTTAAAGGAAGCTCACGGCATAGGGGTGTGTTTAGAGGGGGCAGCTCTATTGTGTTGAAAGAACTAGGGTTAGTTTGTTTTTAAAGACAAGTCATTTAATTTTTAAAACTACTTAACAATCCTAATCCTTTTTTGACTTTGTTAAGTCTTTATTTAAAAATAAAATATCCTTTAAAATGCCCCTCATTATCGTGACACTATATGTGGATAAATAAAAGATTTTATTCTTTTAATTTATCCCACATTAATCATGTTTTAATTTAAGACATGCTTCCTAAATTTTTTCTTTCTTATTTCTTACATATTTTCCACTTAAGACATCATGTTTAATAAATAATCTGTCTTAAAATCATGTAAGAAATATTATTTTTCATCCATGTTGGGCATAATTACCAAAATTGGCCCAAATGCCCAATCCGGTCCAATAGCTAGATTTTGACCTAAGGTACCAAAACTACCCTTTTAGGTTTTTTGCTATCCATATGCGATCTGTAGGACTATTTAATAAAGGCAATGAGTTTAATAACTCATAAATCATAGGCGGACTCTAGTAAGACACTATGATCACCCTAAAATCTCTTTACCTTCGATATATTGGTTAGCATAAGGCATGTCGCTAACACCCTTATTTAGTGCTAAATCACTTTTCTTGATCTCTATGACCAATATTGATAAGTTCAAATAAATGACTTAATCATTTCATTCGGGTGCGGCCACACTTTTCCCAATCTTGTCTATTAAGCGACCAGTGATATCAATTTTCATTGATAGGTTCAATCCCTTCACTTCACTTCTGCTCTTACTTATGATTCATAGCATATCCAATCATAATCATACTTGTCAACCTTTTACGGCCACGTTAGGCGTATGTCAAAGTACACTAAAAATCACAACAAGAGACATAGTGATTTTTAGTTTAAAGATAATATTTGACATTGCAAACAGTGATTGCTCTCCATGTACAATGCTCTACATTATACCTATGTACTTTGCTAAATATCCCAAATATATATGACCTGTAGAACATGATCATCTACAATGTACATACTGGTCTTAATTCATTTCTATTCACATAGAAACAAGTGACTAAGGATATTTAGAATGTTAATCTCATAACTTTTAGGTTCTACTATCAAGGTCCTCAACCTTGATACCTCAAGTGATTAATTAACATTCTTGGATATTTTATCAAACACATACCACAGGTTAATATATTATATGATAAAATAATGCCTCATAATTTTATTCATCAATAATAAAAGTTACAAACAATTTATTGGGCTAGGGCTTACACTAACAATATCCCACTAGCACTAGTCCCAATCAGACATAACCCTAAGACCAAAAGACCTAACATGATGCTCATGCTTCGAACCTGTCAGTTGCTAGGTCAGGGGATCTACAACATTGTCTTCAACTAAAACCTTGATCATCTTCACATCTCCTCTATCGACGATCTCTCGAATGAGATAGAGCTTCTTGAGTATATGATTGGATTGATGGTGATTTCTATAGCCCCATTGTTATCAGATAAATGTTCCAAAGGATCTAGGATAGATGGGACGACTCCTAGTCTGGTAATGAACTTTTTGATCCAAAAAGCTTCCTTAGCTACCTCAGATGCTGCTATATCCTTAGCTTCTATTGTAGAATTTGCTACTGTGCTCTGTTTAGAGCTCCTTTAGTTGACAGCCCCTCCATTCATCATAGATATGTATCCCAATTGCGCTATTGAATCGTCCTTGCTTGTTGGGGTCGCAACATCAGTGTATCCTATAACACAGAGTTCCTCTTAACCTCCATACACTAAGAATAAATCTTTAGTCATTCTTAAGTACTTAAGAATTATCTTAACTGCAGACCAGTGGATTTCTTCAGGATCCTGCTGGAACCTACTAGTTCTACTTAGTGCATAAGCAACATCTGACCTAGTACATAACATATCATACATAATATATCCTATAGCTGACGTATATGGGATCTATTCATACATTCTCTTTCTTCTTTAGAGGATGGGCAATCCTTCTTAGAGAGAACCACCCCTTGCTGTAAGGGAAACAATCCCTTCTTGGATTGTTCCATACTAAACTGCCTTAGTATCTTATCTATAGACCCTTATACCAAGTATAACCTCAGCTTCCCCTAAGTATTTCATTGAGAAATACATATTCAACCATTTTTTTACTTTTTGCAATGCTGAAACATCATTTCCAATAAGCAAGATGTCATCGACATACAACACAAGGAACACTACTAGGCTCCCATTGAACTTATGATATATACAAGGTTCATCATCATTCTTGGTGAATCCAAACTCCTTAATGGATTCATCAAAATAAATATTCTAAGTCCGGAACACTTGCTTAAGTCCATAAATGGACCTCTTAAGCTTGCATACCTTATTAGGATATTTTGGATCGATAAATCCATCAGGTTGTTTTATGTAAACATCCTCGAGGAGGTTTCCATTTAGGAAAGCCATTTTGACATCCATTTTCCATATCTCATAGTCCAAATATGCAGTTATGGCAAACAATATCCTAATGGATTTGAGCATAGTTACTAAAGAGAATGTTACATCATAGTCGATACCATACACTTGTTTGAAACCTTTCGTCACTGGCCTACCTTTGAAGATAACTACCGCCTTCTGTTTGAAAATCCATTTGCATTTAATTACCTTAGCACCTTCCAGTGGATCAATCAAGTCCCAAACTTGATTATTGTAAATTGATTGCATCTCAGATTTCATTGCTTCTTTCCATTTTTTTGAGTTAGGACTTTCCAAGGCCTCTTGGTAAGAAGCAGGTTCATCATGATCAAAGATCGTGATATCCTATTTGTCAGTGATAATGAACCTATACCTTTCGAGTTCCTGAAATATCCTACCTGATCTTTTAGGTACTTGCGTAATGGGCTCTTGCTCCACAACCTCTTGTGGATTAGAGTCCATCTTCTCACTATTCTGTTCAGGAATTTGTGCATCTACATCCTCTTGCACAACTTCGAGTTGTACACCACTCCCTCTATTTCCTTGAAGAATAAATTCTTTGTTTAGAAACACAGTGGTCCGAGCAACAAACACTTTGTTCTCACTAGGATTATAGAAATAATATCCTTTTGTCTCTTTAGGATACCAAAAAAATAAGCATTTATCTGTCTTGGATGAAAGCTTATCCGATGTTAACCTTTTAACATGCGCTTCACATCCCCAAATCCTTAGAAAAGACAAGTTTGGTTTTCGACCAGTCCATATCTCATAAGGTGTCTTTTCGGCTGCTTTAGCAGGTGACCTGTTCAGCAGAAAAGCCAAAGTCTCGAGGGCACCCAAAACGATATCGGTAGACCAGTTTGACTCATCATTGTGTTCGGTTCCTCCTTTTGGACACACCGCTCCGCTGAGGTGTTCCCAGAGGTGTGAGTTGTGGTACTATACTGCAATCTCGTAGATATTGGTCAAACTCTAGGCTCATATACTTGCCACCCCGATCAGATCGAATAGCTTTTATATGTCTGCCTAATTTGTAACGCCTCAAAATTTTGGTATAATTTAAATTTTAAATAAATATATGGAAAATGGGAATAATTTTTTTGCGAAATGTTTTAAATACTAAGTCAGTGGAAAGAGTTGAGAGCTAGGGTAAAATAATTATAAATTTAGAGGAAATAAGAATTGGGGTTAATTGAATTACACAGTGACTAGTGGACCAGACCCAAAAGGGCATAATCTTCCTAACTAATTATCATAATTAATCTTATAAACTCTAATTATTCCTCTTCCTTCACCACACACACAATGTCTCCCTCTATATTCATCTTTCTGCACTCAAAACCTTCCCCACCATCAATTCTCATTAAACCCTAATGTTAGGGAGTTCTGAAAACTGTATGTGATCAAGTTTTGGTAAGTTTTTCTTATGTGATCTTGATAGTCTCGTTTTTTTCACTAACCCTAACTTTTCAACATCATATCTGTTTTGTTTGAGCTCCGATTTTAGCAAATGATAGCTCGTTGGAAACCTTAACATGTATAATATCTAGTTGTAACCATTTTTGGTATTAAATTGTGTTTTAGGTACCCGAAAGTTGTGATATAACACACACCCTAGAAATTGACGAGTTTGAGGTTCTTTGATCGGAGTTCATTTCTATGTTTCGTTGCTTAGGTTTTTTGGGGCCTACTGATAGTGTATTAAGTGTCAATTTTAAGTGGGTGTTGTATGGTGAGGGAGATTGAAATAAAGAAAGAAAGGTGGCTAAGGTTATCGAAAAGGGAACGTAGGAGTTAAGATGTTTATCATAGGTGGGAGCGTAAGAATCACAAAATTGTACTTAAATGAACTTGTGGAAGCATTAATGAGGGTTGCTGAAGAATTAAATATAGTGGTTAGGGGAAACATTAAATAAAGGAAAACGTAAACATGCATATTGTAAAACATTCTTTCCATTTTATATGTTTCCATAAATGTTAAGTTAATATGAATTCATAACTTGTATAATAGGGAATCAGAATCACAGTGAGGGAGGTTCCCAATCGAGCCGTTAGGCGATTCTTGTAAGGGAAGTAACATGGATGCAACCTATCCCTAGATTGGTATGTTTTGATTTTGAAATGATTGATTGGTTATTAATAAATGTGTTGATCATGAATGATGATTGTATGATTAATTCCATGAATGAGTGTACTAGATTATATTAGTTGTGATATATAAGGTGTTGATTATGTTTGATGCTTATATGGTTACTTGTGTTATGGTTGACTATGATTAATGAATGGGTGTTTTGTTGATATTGTTAGTGGATTGAAGTCAACATTGAATGAAAAAAATGGCATGGGTGAATGGTAAATGCATGTTTGTAACCAATACTCCCAGCCGACGAGACCCATTTGCAAAGTTCAATATTAATGACCAAGAAAAGGCGTAGATTGAATTAAAGTCTGGGATCATGAGTAATCACATTAAGAGATGCATTAGGGGTCATGCATTCTCATTCATTATGTCGCATCTATTATGACTACATGAGTATGTGTTTGAAAGACTAGATTGGTTGCTTGAATGAAGGAACTGTTGCCATGAGTGGTAGATTAGGAAAATGAGGAGCTTGTTATGCTTGTGAATTATGATATGAATTATGAATGTTGTGGAAATCATGCTATGTAGATATGAGTGTAAACATTTTCTATGTTCTCATGGAAGTTGTGAGTGAATGTGATTGGGAATGGAATATTTTTACAATGAGAATGAATTACTTGAGTAATTGATGCTAGAATTTTGTTGGCAAATCTTGTAATATGGTATGCTTGATGGTTGTTGAGTTTGATATGGTTAAATGTTGTGTGGTTGTGCTAAATATGTTTGGTGCCAAACTCTTGGATTTATATTAACAAATTAGATATTATGAATTCATATAATAATCCAGGTTAAAATGAATTTTGTTGGCTGATGATAATGATAATTTATGATAGGAAAGTGTTGGTAAGAATGTGTAGTATGGTTCTTGATTTTTCATGCAGGAAAACAGAGATCCACGCGTGCTGGCAGCAAAGTACGCACGCTTGTTCTGATCACGCGTACTTTTCCATGACCGCACGTTTGTACTGGAACTACGTGGTGTGGTAGCGACAACGAGTAGTTACCTACCACCACGCGTAGTCGATCCTGATCACGTGTGTATCTTTGAGTTCAGGTTGCCTAAGTAAGGTTTATGACTTGGAAACACAATTTGATTAATTGTTTATGTAACATGAAATTGATTAAGATTTTGTATTTATTATGAGTTGAAAGGAAGTGAATAAAATGAAATAGGGATGTTTGTCCACTTTGGTAAGTGTTGCTTATTAAGTCTCGTGACTCACTGCGTTTTATGCCGACAGTGTGGGTAGGGACTTAAGAGACTTTTTGGACGAGAAGGTGTAGATCTTTTTGCTTATTTCTAACTCATCTACACAGGAACAAAGGATCGAGGTGGTATGTGCACTAGGGCTAGTTTTGCTCATATCATACAAAAGCGTTGTATTGAATATTGAAAGTGCGTAAATGTATTTTGTGAGGTCATCATTGAAATGGAACGTTTAGGTTCCTTTTCTTTTATAACCCTAATGATTTTGTACACCTTTATTGTTTTTGGAATATTCCCTTCTCGAACTTTGTAAAGTTTTTTTTCGCAATTAAATGTAAAGTTTATGAAATTGTATTTATGAATTGTCATTTTCTTTAACTTAATCATTTTCGAGTTTGAGTACCATTTGTCAGAATAAAGAAAGTAAAGATATAAACGGAAGTGGTAGTTGAATTTAGGGGTCACATTTGGTGGTATCAGAGCATAGGTTGTTAAATACCTCGGTTCCTAATGTTATGGGTTTTAAGACATGTATTATTTGGATTTTTAAAAAAAAAAACGTTTTCATTGCATGTATGTGAGATTTTTGATAGTGTATTGTCTTTTCATGTTTTCTAAATGGGAGTCTTTTTTTTCTGTTTTCATGATTTAGAATGGAGGAGGGACAAGGAGAAAGTGCACATGAAACCGCTGGTTCTTTCGAGTCAGTTCAAGGGAATGCTAACGTTCCCAATGCAAGTGAACAAGCATCGTCCAACTCTCATACACAAGCTCAACCTCAAGCTGTCCAACAACTCCTAAACCTTATAGGGGCGACTGTGAGGGAGCAATTACCTTAATCTCAGAGATTGGAAATTGATCAGAACTATGAGAAAATTTGAAAGCTAGGAGGAAAGCCTTTTTCTGGCACCACTGATCCCTCTGTTGCTGAAGATTGGCTGAGGGACACAGAAAGAGTTCTTGTGGGACTCATTTTTAAAAAATTTTCTTTCCGAATACTTTCCAAAATCCTTAAAAAACACGGATTTATAAAAAGAGTTATAGAAAATACAACAATTTCCAATGAATAAATCCATAAAAATTTTTGCTCAATTCAAAGTCTTTTACAAATAATCTAGTTTTGCTAAACACGTGCTCGAATCCTCCTCGTGGTAATCCTGCTAGACCTGCACATCATTAAAACAACTAAAGGAATGAATATAAAGATATACTCAGTAAGGGTTAAACAAACATTGTTAAAATGAAGTGCATGGGTCCAGTTAGCACAGGCGTGCTGATGAACACGAGGTCATGTCCATCCCTTCATCCCCAGTTGATATGATTCGTTAGGATCTAGCACGAGGTCATGCTCTTATTAATTAATCCAAACCGAACATGTTTACACTTTCAAACATTCACATTTCACTAATTTTCTTCAATTGTCAAAGTATGTAATCATACTTACATGTAACTTAACCCTTACAATCTTCCTTTACTTAACATATACATATTTCAAGATATATTGTCATACTTATACTTAATTCACTCACATAATTAAAACTAAGTCTTCACCATTTGTATATCTTAATCCACTTATGAACATATAAGATCAAAACATAACTGTTCAATTATCCATTCTTACAATTCATCTAACAACCATATCATCAGATATCTCATTTTATTATGCCTAATCAAAGCATAATCAAACATTCAAGCATTTATTAAATCAATAAGCCAAACTGATCATAATGTAATGAATGTCAATTCGTAATGCATATGAATGCGAATGCAAACACATGCAAATGCCCTGGGGTCTTCCTTTCTCATTTCAATTTCTTTTCCATTTTCTCACGTCCCGTGGACGGCATCGGTCCCTTACCGGCATCGTGCTCTCGCCCGGAATCATCTCAGGCCTTGCCTATTTTTCATTTCTCATTTCTCATACCATGTCACATACAAATGCAACACTATGAATGTCAATACACTGATAAATCAATATCATCTCAATCTCAAGCAAATAAGTATGCTCACATGTTTCATCATAACTATACAAGCATTTCATATCTCAGCTCAACTCAATCAAATATGCTCAATAAGAAAACATATGCTTTTATACGTATCACAAAGCAAAATATACTTCCACATCAAAATCTCATCAATCTTATGTCAATATAATCAAAGGATCATACTCATAGAATTCATAACTCATATGAACCATCAATAACAAGGTCACTCTCAAAACATGCTAATATCATTTAAATCCCATCATTCATATAAGCAATATGAATATAAAGGCTAGAATACAATCAAGCTATAAAAATCTCATTATCGTAATTATACTCATAAAATTCACATAAATAAGAATAATTTCAAACTATTGTTTTATAAGAACGAGTATGTGAGCATTTCCATATTACTTTCTATGTTTAATCTTTCATACCTTAGACTTATTTATCCAAGTTATCCTTTAGAACAGTTAAGTTCTATTTCCATTCATATATATATAAGATTCCTTATGAAATCCACTTACAAGATTAATAGTAAACATACAAAAGCTTACTTGTAAGCGTATAATCACTCACAAAACCCCGTACAAAACATAATATGATCATACCCTCTTAACTTATATCATTTATATAAGCATTCATCATTTAAGGCAAGGCATAATCCAATATAATTCATTCTTTCTTATGTTCTCACATGATTAATTCAAAGTTTGGAACTCTTTCCACAACTTAAGATAGCAAGCAAAGCTATTTAATAAGTATGATCACTTACTCATCTTTTATACAATCATAGTTTATATCATTTATTAATTCATACTAATGCATACTTATGCATTTTGAATAACAACACATTATATTATAAGATGTGTTCCCGTATCATCCCTTATATAGTTCTTTGAAACCTTTCACAAGTTAAACTTATTTCATAAGAATTAAAGCATACCCATGTTATCCTTTTGCAAACTTAAACTTTTGAATTCATTAAGAATCCTCCATAAGAATCATAACCTTTTACATATCATGTCATTTAATTATGCATGAGCATATTCAATAATTTTCAATCCCAAAGCTCATTCAATTCAATTTCAACTCAATTCAACCATCAAACCATAATCAAAACAATCTTACTTGCAATATGGTTCATCTAACTCTAACAAACTCAACAAGTCATTATAGGCCAACATATACTCTACTATCAAACATTTGATCTTAAGAACAACTCTTTAAATATATATGTTAACTTATAATCCATCAAAGTTATGATAGTTTTTCATTTCCATACTATTATGTTTTAAATATCTTATTTCCATAACTCAATCTTAATTCAGTTAATCATTTAATGATGATTAGTAAGCGTAGGAACACTTACTTGTAAGCATAAAACACTTACCTTGAACTAGCAAAATTGGAAATATCAACACCGACTCAATCTCCGTCCAATCGTCGTACAAATTTCCCCTGTATGAATTAATCACATCAACCACATTAACTTACCTTAATTACATTAATTCTAACTTAGAATCATTAATCTTTCCTTCAAAACATCAACCTTAATCACTTAGTAGCCTTTATCCTAAGAAATCTTTACTAACTTTAACCAAGTTATGATTTACACTTTTTAATCTTTGTTTATAAGTTGTGTCGAGTTCAAAAACATCAATTCAACACCTTTCCAACCTTACTTCCAGCTTAACACAAGTTAAACATAAAACCCTAATTGAACACCAACTCAAACCTTTTATAGAACTAGCAAAATCATCAAATTTACTTACCTTAATGAGCTTGGTGATGATTTTTGCAAGAAATTAAGTGTTTTCCCCCTCATTTGACACTTTCTGATGATTTTAGGGTGCTAGGTCGAAGTGAGAAGTGTTTTGGTTCTATTTTGAAATTGCCCCGAATGAACAGAGCTTGAAAATATATAGAACCACCCCAATACAGCCTGGGGCACGGCCCGTGCCTCAGGTTGTGTTGACCTATTTTCATCATTTTTTGAATTATTTTAATTGCAAAAATTCCTGGGTTACATGAGCACGAGGTCCAAGCACGAGGTCGTGCTTCACTGCTATTTTGTGCATTTTCTTGACTTTTCATCCGAATTTGATTCCGTTTAAGTCCATTTCTTGTATATTTTTATTCTAACAAATTCTGGAATGTTACAGTTCTAAGGAGGATGAATTGTACCTCTGTATAGAAAGTATAATACGCTACCTTCTTGCTAGAAGGGGAAGCGGTAAATTGGTGGGATATGGTCCCTGGGAGCTTGAATGAACCTCTCACCATGACTTGGGAGGAATTTCAGAGAATTTTTGCTGAGAAGTGCACTCCACCAGTGAGCAGTAGAGAGAAGAAGGCAGAGTTCCTTAAGCTAGAACCAGGAGATCTCTCTACAGCAGACTATGAAGTGAAGTTTACCCGACTCTCTAGATACGCACAAGAGGAAGTGACGACGGATGAGTCTGAGAGAGACAACTTTGAGATATGGTTGAAGCGAGAGATCTGACTTTTGCTGGCAATGCAACCTACCAGTTATTCAGCTCTGCTTACTACTACTTTACGAGCACAGAAGGCTCTTAGGGAGGAGAAGCCTCAATAGGCCAAGAAGGCTAAATATGAGGGAAGCTTTGGAGGGGAAAAAAGCCTCAGTTCTCAGGGGTCTGGTGTGACTAAATCGAAAAGGTTTGGTGACAGAGGAACGGGATCCGCTGGGAGACCTTTCTCTAGGAAAAGTGGTTAGAGTGTGTCTGATGGAAGGAAATAGACAGACATTTTATGTTTTTATTGCCAGAGGAAAGGGCATATGACAAAAGATTGCTTCTAAAAGCAGAATGATGAGGCTAAGGCTCAATATTCCTAGAGTAGTGATGGGAATAACCAGGGGAGTGCCATTGGGAGTAGTGGTAGAGGAGCACGTTTGGGAAGAGCTGGATCACATTCCAGAGGTTCCCGTCTTAACCAACCACCAGCCCCAGTAGAACCCCAGGCTAGGGTCTATGTTAAAGCCTGAGGTGCCATAGATTGATGAAACTTGTGAAAATAAAAGGTAATATCATAGACAAAATGATAAAGACTTCAATGCTTATGTAAACAATAAGAAATAGTGAAATGGCCATTAAATGACCAAGTCTTGACACTTGACACGACCTTGTGTTTGATAAAATAATTGGGTGTTGAACCTAAATTGTTCATTCCAGTGTGTTGGCATGCCTTAGTGTTGAACCAGTGTATAGACAGAAACTATGCTCAATTAAAATGCCGGTAAAAAGTGTTAACATACGTGAAGAATTACCTGGAAGAGAGAGAAAATCTTATATAACTATCTTTTCTTCCTATAATGATGACAGTTGTACCATAGATTGATGAAAATAGGTGATAAGAAAAAGTAACTTCACAAGTGAAGTGACATAATTTCAAATGCACAATCTGTTTAAAATGTTGAAATGGTAAAATACAGTAGATGTGTTTCTTAACACAAACTGCTTTTCAAAATGAAAATATTGATTTGAGAAATGTTGTAACGCCCCAGAAAAGCCGTCTATCCTAAAAATTAGATAATGTTACAATGAAAAGGAATTCGATTACGGGAAATTTCAGTGATTAGTTGTAGCACGATGTATGTTGTATGTTAAATGATGTTAAAATTGATGTTATTGAATGTTAATTGAGTTGAAAAGATAGTTGTTTAAGTTAGAGAACATGTACGTATAAGTATATGCATGTTAGGAATCGAAAGGAGTCGGAAAATGCTAAGTTTGCCGAAAAATTCTGCAGAAAACTGAGGAGCACAGTCTGAGCATGAGGTCGTGCCCAGGGTGTGCTCATCAAAGAAGAATGAGACAGGCACGACTCGTGCCTAACATAGTGTGGCAGCATGACCTTGGCACGAGGTCATGCCGTGCTTCTGTAAAATGGTAGAAAACGCGTGTTTTTCTTCATTTCTCACCCGAAAACTCCTCTAAACACACCTAAACTAGTCCTAAATCACCAAGCATGGTCCTAGGGTGTTTACAAACATTAAACCTACTTAAAAACTTGAAGTTTATAGTGGATTTACGATCGTTTCAACCCTGAATCGATCCATTTTCTTGTTATGGCTGAAACTGACGGGTTAAGGTAAATCTCTTCGATTCGTTGTTGAAATATGGTGTAAATGCGTGGAAATTGATAGGGTTTTGATGGGTTTTTGATGTAGATTATGATTGTATAAACTTTTAACCTTAAAACACAAAATTCTGGGAGATTTAAGGAAATTGAGTTTTAGGGAATTTTGGGTTTTTGTGTAGAAATCTGTAAGTGGAGTAGAATAACGTACCATAAGTGTTAAATGATGGGAAATGTGATTTCAATTGTGTAGGAAACGAAATTTAGAACCCGAATCAGAAATCGGGCGACGGATCGAACTTCGGAGGCCGAGGTAAGTGCTTGTTTGCCATTTAAAAATGCAATGTTGCTATTGATTGTGTGTCGCTTATATGATTGTTTATGACGTGAAAGTGGAAATGGTTAGGATATAGTAAATGTGAAAGTGTAGATTCTAAATGAATATGCTTACTAATACGATTGATTTTTTGTATACGATTGGTTGTGGTTTGAATGGTTCTTGTGGTGAGTTTATGATTGTTTTGAGAAAGGATTAATGCATATGTTAATGCTTATAATATTGAGGATTATGTTTTGAGAATGATATGCATGATGATGAACAACACTTGGTATGTTGGGATCTGTATTGTGAAATGTGATCATGGCATAGTATTTCGACATGTGCATGGGCATTCTATTGTATGTTCATGCTGGGGCCTTGTGGCCAAATTATGCACGAATGGAGTGGACTCTCCTTAAATGAAAACAGGGGTCTTGTGGCCAAATACGCGCAAAGAGAGTGGACTCTCTCTTAAAAAGATATGGGACCTAATGGTCAAAGCGCAATAAAACAGGGGCCTAGTGGCCAACATGCGCAAAAGAGAATGGAATTTCTCTTGAAATGTGAAGACTCCATAGCATGGCATTGTGTGTGCATTATGGCATTAGCATACATATGCATTCCCGTCAAATTATGAATTTGTGTATTGATATGTATGTATGCGAGAAATGAGTATGTTATATGGTATGCTATAAGCATGAAGAGTGGTTTGATGTGTTATTAATGATATGGTATATGTGTCATGTTGAACATGTGGTATGAAGCAAATGATGGTTAT
>CANYCX010594725.1:0-11706 GCA_948193385.1 Breynia disticha f. nivosa
GTGCGATACTGAAGGTCGAGCTCCCGGTTGATTAAACTTGTGAATGTTCTTATGTATGCAACAGTAGCATAGATGTATTCATATATATATACATTCCTCTTAACTGTATTCCATGTTTTCCGCATTTTAAACTCTGATGAAAAAAAAATGAATTGTATCAACGCATCTGCAAACCATTCTTCTGTCTTTTCTCAATTGCACAACTTGTGTTGACTGAGTGTTCAAAAAGAAAAAAAATATAGGGCGTTTTTAACATTTATTTAAAAATGAACTTTACAGATTTTGGTGTCACAATATGTATACAAGTCAAAGTTTTAACAACTAGGATACCACAAGCCATGAATAATAGTGTTAATAATGTATCTAAAAGTTATTTTACAAGCAATACGATGTGATGATTTAGGACAAGATTGAAACCTAGCACACAAGCATGTCGCAAACATGATATTCGGTCTAGTAGCAATAAGTAAAGTAGGGATCCGATCATACATCTATATAGTTTTGATCAACATCTTCCTCTTCTTCATACTTTCCTAACTTAAGATTAGATGTCATGGGTGTCTTTGCACCTTTGCACCCTTGCATGTTGAATTTTTCAATAGATCCTTGGTTTACTTACTTTGGTGTATAAAGATCTCATTAGAGAGTTTCTTGATTTGAAGTCCTAGGAAGAACTTAAGTTCTCCCATTATACTCATCTCGAACTCATCTTGCATCAATTCACTAAATTCTTAGCACAAAGATGAGTTAGTAGCACCAAAAAAAATATCATCAACTTTCCTAATGAATAAGGTGCCATCTACTTTACCTCTAATATATCCATGTTGAGTAAGAAAATTACTTAACCTCTCATACCAAGCTCTTAGAGTTTGTTTCAAGCCATAAAATGCCTTTTTGAGTTTGTAAACATAATTTGGATGCTCATGATCCTCAAACTCGAGGGGTTGCTTCACATACACTTCCTCTTGAATATATCCATTCAAGAAAATACTCTTTACATCAATTTGTTGAAGCTTTATTCTTCTGTGAGACACGAAAGCACACAAAGTATTATTGCCTATAATCTAGAAACTGATGCAAATGTCTCTTCATAGTCAAGTCCTTCTTCTTGGTTAAATCTTTGGGCTACCAATTTAGACTTATTCTTCACTGGTTCTCCATGTTCATCATAATTGATTTAGTTAACCCACTTGACTCCAACAATGGTTTTGTGCTTTGGTGGTGGCATTAACTCCCAAACTTGAATCCTTTTGAATTGATTAAGTTCTTCTTACATGGCCATGACCCAATGTTTATCCTCAAGTGCTTATTTAATGTTCTTGTGTTGAATGAGAGAAACAAATGTCAAATTGTTCATAACTTTGATGACTTTTCTGTTGTACTCACCCTATTCTTAACATATTCAATAACTTGATCCATTGGATGATCTTTCACATTCACCCAATTCTTAGTTGTGGGATCCTCTACAAGTTTTTTATCTTTGACCTCTATCTTATCTACATTTTCTTGAATTACTTGAATCTTATCATCTTCCTTTGTAACTACATTATCAAAACCAACTACTTCCTTGGGGTGAGATCATATCATAAAATTTAACATTATACTCTATTCTACCACTTTAGTCCTATTGTTGAACACTCTGTATGTTTTACAACTCAAATAATATCCAAGAAATATACCAGCATTTAATTTTACAACAAACTTCCCTAGATTATCCTTACCATTATTATAAATGTAGACTTTACATCCATATGGACTAAAGTGAGAAAGTTTAGGCTTCTTACCTTTCTAAAGATCATATGGAGTCTTCATCTTGTCCCTTCTAAGATGTACAAGGTTGATTATGTGGCATAAAGTGTTGATTGCCTCTACCCAAAATAATTTTGGTAGATGATACTCATTCATCATAGTTCTTTATTTTGTTGGGGAGTCCTTGGTGATGAAAAGTAGTTCTCCACTGCATACTTGTCACATAGTTGCTCTAATTGCTCACATTAAAATTTACCACCATGGTTGATTCTAATCGTTATAATTGCCAAAATGTTTTTATTTTTAACCAACCTACACTAGTCAGTAAACTTGTTAAATGCATCACTTGTATGAACAAGAAATAGAATCCAAGTGAATCTAGAAAAGTCATCCACAATAATAAGTGCATAAAATCTACCATTCAAGCTAGCATGTCTAGATGGTCCAATCAAGTCCATGTGAACTAAATCAAGTACCATATTTGTACAAATTTCTTTCTTGGCTTTAAATGATCCCCTAACTTTTTTTTCCTTTCATACAAGATTCATGTAGATGGTCATTGTAAATTTAATTCTTGGTAAGAATCTAATAATAACATTATTAGACAATTTAGAGATTATAGGCAACGGTGTATGACCAAGCCTCCTATGCCACAAAGATGCATTTTCATCCAAGGTGATTAAAAACCTTTCATTAAAATAGAAGTCATCATGCAATTCACTACATAAGTGTTTCCTTGTCTTAATGCAACAAAGGATACCTTGTTATCCTTGGAAACCAAACAACAAGTAGGTTCAAATTTTACCTCAAATTTTACCCACTTTATCGACACTAATGATTTTACTTTTGTTGTTATAACCAAAAGTGACAAATCCTTGTTCCTTGGATTTTACCTCTACGAATAGACTTTTATCTCCACCAATATGCCTTAAACACCCACTATCCACATACCAAAAGCTAGCTGGATTTTTCATTCTTTGTTGTACTATGAACCATTTTTTTATCTTATTGGTACCCAAAAAACTTTGGGTCCTTTAGGAGAACTAAAATATTAGGGATACTTGTCCCTTTCACAATGTAAACCTTCTTTACTTTAGCACTTCTTCTTAAACTAAAATAGACATAAGCAATATGACCAACTTTCAAACATCAAGTGCAAGAAAGTAATTTTGACTAACTTTCTTTATAAAATTTGTTTATTAATGATGAGTTTCTTTGATAAGGATCACAACTTAGACCATGTTTTGAAATTGAGTACCTTTGCAAGGAAAGTAACGCTTCAAATTTCTCTTTTCCACTTATGAATTTTGCAATAACATAAGAAAATTCTTTTCTTAGCCTATCATTCTCATTGGATAGTTCATATTCTCTTTCAAGAAATCATCATGATCAATGGTCAACTCCACTCTAGAGTTACTCAAGTCATCTTTCAAGTATGCAACATTCATATCATTCAATTTTTCATTCAACTCTGCATTCTCATTTACCAACTTCTTATTAGTTGATTTCAAACTCTTATTTATCTTCATAACCTTTTCAATGTCACATTGCAAAGTCATATAAGCCTCATTTAAGTCATCATCAAATAATTCATTATCAATATTAGTAAAATTAAAGGAAGAAATACTTACCTCATCCTTATTATCACTAGTTGAGCAACTCCTTGCCATGAGTGCTAGATTATTCTTCACATAAGTTTTATCATCCTCTTTCTCGTCACTCCAACTAGAAATTAAGGCCTCTTTCTTCTTGCCATTATCATTGAAATTTTGGAATCTCATAAAAGAGGTGTTGAGTCTACACTATTTGGCAAACTACCCCATTTTCCCACATTTGAAGCACCCTTCATCACCATTATTTCTCTTCCTATTATCATTCTCTCTTCAATTTGGGAAACTTCCTCGACAGTGATCATTACCTCTAAGCTCCTTTCTTTTTAAGCTCATTAAATTCTTAAACTTTCTCAAGTTTTTTAAATATAGAGCCAATTCCTCATCCTCATTAAGGTCTTCATCTTCACTATCTTCTTATTGAAAAGTGCATTCCTTTAATCTATTGTTTTCTCCTTAAGTCTTGACCTTCCTCCTCTTGACTTTAGGATGATTTCATAGTTAATCAATAATCTGACAAGAGCATTAAATTCGAGAGGGTTGAGGCCTTTGGACTTCATAATTTTTGTTACTTGAGAATCCCATTCTTGAGGTAAAGATCTTAGGATCTTCTTAACTTGTTCACTATCACTCAAGGGTTTTCCAAGGCTACTCAACCCATTGATGATTCCATCAAACTGATCAAGAATTATGATAGATTCTCCATCCTTTATAGTGAACATCTCATATATGTGAAGAAGCATATTGATCTTGGTTTCCCCAACTTGACTAGTACCTTCATAAGTAACTCTAAGCCTTTCACACACGTCTTTGGCACTTGTAAAATATCCCATTCAATTTTTCTCATCCACGAAAAGAGCACATAGAATCAACTTCATTATTTTGGCATTGACATAGACTTTTTTCACAATCATCGTCATTATAGTCCAATTCGTCTTCCAATTTGCCACTTTCTTTCTTCAAAACAAAAGATCCATGGATGATAACTTTCCAATACTTGATAACTTCACACATAAGTTGAATCTTCATTTGATTCTTCCATGATGAATAGTTTGTGCCGCTGAACAATGAGGGACAGTTAGGGTTCTCTCCAATATCCGCACCATAGTTTTGTGCTATTCTTGGATCGTCTCTAGGATGTTAAGCCTTTGACAAGAGTCTTGTTCTGATACCAATTGTAGAACCACAAATAGCTCTAAAGGGGGGGGTTGAATAGAGCCATTTATACTTTGAAATTTTTTCGTAGAATAAGAACAATTGAATAAGAAAACACAATATACAGTTATTCAACCTTAATACCTATGTCCACTACCTAAGCTTGCACTAAGGATTTTGGCAAACTCTTACTATTACCTCACTTTCAAGCTTAGTGAGAACTTCCTTACACGCTTGATTCTGGCTCAAGCCTCCTTATACTTTGATTTGTCTTACGGCTCAAATCCTACCTTACAAAGAAATATTGAACTATTCTAGAACACTCAACAAAGTAAACTAGTTATTCTATGAAAGAGAATATACAATGTATACACAACTTCTTGCACAAGTGAATTAAGAACACAGTTCCAGAACATCTTTGACCAATTCACTTGGTTTGCATCCAACATTCATCAACCAATTAAGTATGATTTATCCTAAAAAGGGTTTTTATCAAGTTCATAGATTTCAACCATTATCAAAATACAAAAGGGATTTAATGTTCACCACTATTGGTACAATAATCTCTCTTTTTTTATCATGACAAAAAACTCATGAAATTGATAAAAATGTGAAAGCACAAACACAAAACAAATCCAACTTTATAGATCAAGGTTGAACCTTATCTAAAGTTTTAGTAACCAAAAGGCAAGCAAACTCAAACCAATGAAATATAATCCAAACTACCCCTCAATATAAGCTCTCTTTTCTCAATGTCTATGTTCAATCAATTTAATTCATACCAATTTAGAATCTCATTCATTCCACATTTCACATTCATAATCTCAATTTCCTCATGTTTCTACCCCTTTCTTACATTCATTAAAAAGTAAGAAATCAAAAGAAGTAAGAGTAAAACCAATAAACATGAGCATAATTAAAATCCTTTGGTGTAATGAACAATGTCAATTTATGAAGAGTGTTTCATTTATCATTAAGTATGTCATATAATTCATCTCACTTTTTGGACACATAACTCAAATGATTATAACTCAAATAACTATATTCTAAGATAAATGAGTTATAAGGTTGAACCATACTTTTATGATTTTAAATCTTGATTTATAATATCCTTGATTTAGTACACTTACTCGATCAACATAAATTTGCATGTATAAGACTTATTAAGTTACTTTACTTAGTTACTCATTCTTTTCATATAAAGATAGCTCTTATATTGATCAAATGCTCCTTGCTTAATGTAATGGTGTACACTTTTTCTTGTCTATATGTACTGGACAACTTTTATAATTATCTTTCTATATATAAACTTAGCTCATATGTCTAAAACACTTGTAAGAAGTCTTTATCATATGTTTAGTTTCATATGTACCAGATAATTATTTCCAAGATATTTGTGCATTTAAGTTATAACAAATTACTTAGATAAATTGGGATATAATAGAAAATTGCATAACTACTATAAATATAGCAATATCAAAATCCATCAAATATCTATAAATTATGAAATACAAATAATGTTTGACCCTAGGTCAACTTTAAACATTATTCATAATTTAGAATCTAAAAATCTCAAAAAGGATAACCAACAAGAGACTCCATGTGCTCTTAACCTCGATGAAGAGCCTCATCCTTTCTTTAAGCAATAACCTATTTCTATGTACCTACACATTTTCAAAGAAAATGTCAGAAAAATCCACAACTAGTATCAAATATTAAAATTGTAGACATAGTTGAGCTTGATAACTTAAATACTTAAACTAGATGCCTTGGTCTTCCTCTTTTACTCTTCTTAGCAAAGCTCGCAGTTCTTCCTCTAATAGCTGATTTGGTTGTAATGGGATCAAGTACTCTTACTCACTTTGATCTTTGGCTCACTTGCCTTAGGAGGAGTTGGATTTTTTTTATTATATTCCCATTGGGCTTAGGAACCATGGGTTTTAACTTTCTCTTCCCTTTTTCCTTCCTTTTAAGCTTTGGCTTGAATTGGATCTTAGGTTTGCTCCCACTAGGTGTAACTATGATTTTTGTTTTACCAAGTTCCTTGCCTTTACCTCTTTGTTCTTGGAACATTCTTTTGAAGTAATCCCATATGCTTCTAGGTCCATGAATTGCCTTTGTAAGTTGGGCACTATTGTGGCCAATATACGTTAGGTTACATTAGTAGAGCTACTCCATATTTTTTCAAAGGTTTCCCTTTTAATGGCAGTAAAGTTCCTCACATATTTGACGTAAGTTTTTGTTCAACACATATAACTTTATCTCATTTTTTAGAAGCTTTCTCAAAATTTGAGAATAGTCTATATTGTTTGAACTGTTTTGTCCCTTTTAAGGACCATTCATAGTATGAAATAATTCATATTAGTTGTGTCAATTATCAACCTACAGAATAAAGATCAACTAGATTAGTTAAAGTTTTAACGATCCCATACATCGAATTGACATCCCCTTAAATAATTTATTGTTAGTGATTCTTGTGGGCTAAGATCCACTTTTTGCAACACACCCTAGTCAAGCTAAGCTTGTACATTTAGAGGTTAAGCTACTTAGGTAGGAAACACCCAATCGTGTTTGATGCATGACTCTTGTGTCAAATGGACTAACACGATTAAGTGTCCAACACAAAAGCCCATTTTACGTTTCGAGGCCTGACCATACCATCACATGTTAAGTCAAACCCACATTCACAACCCCTGCTTCATCAAGAAAGAAGGGTGTAACTAGGACTCCTAGTGTATGTCACCAAAGTTTGAGATTTTTTATGTGGTTTGAATCAGGAAGGCAACTAATGACTTACTATTTCTTGGGATTCGTATTAGTTACGACTTTCATGGGAAATGCTTCTCCATTCATCCATACATAACACATATATAATGTGCTTAAAAGTAAACATGGAAATCATGAGCCCAAAAACTTACAAGTAAAATTTACAAAAATCTATCTATAGTTTCATAGAGATTTCAAGTCTAAGAACTCTGATGTAAGACTTGCACATGAGAACTACTTTTGGTCTCAAACCATGTAGTGTTCTGATTCTTAGATCTAATCTTAACACCATGTCCTAGACATGTATCCATGATTTTTAAATGACATCTCATGTCCCTGTATTCTGTAGGACCAAACCTAATAAGTCAGAAAGATTATGTTAATCTTAATTCATTTACTATTCCCATAGTAGGGGCCAACTAGAGATATTTACAATGAAATCTCTCGCTTCAATGTACAAATATATTCCTCACATATGCTAGCTTAAGCAACGAGACATTCAATCATGGAATTCTATCAATCTCTACACATAGAAATAATAAAAAAATAGAATGAAATGTCTTAACTATGAATGTAGTCTATAGAAAATGTTTGGGGATAATGCTTACACTAACAACTCCAATACTATTTGCTAAGAAATTAAGAGATAGAAGATATTGTGGAAACATGAGAACACACAAGAATTTATGTGATTCAGTCGATGCAACCTTAGAGAACTAGTTTTTCATTTATCAGCCACCAAAAGACTTACAAGAGAAAAGTAAAAGCTAGTATATATAAGTTTACACTAGGCCCCACACAAAACCCTAGTTTAACTCTAGTTATTTAACTTTACTGACCAAACTAACTATTTAACTAAACCTATACATCTAATGACTCCAAATCTCTTTAAGAAATCAATTCAACCTAACAATAAGTGTTAATTTGATGACTTCTTTATATTGATACTAACAATTATGAAGTTCATGCAAAAACTAAGTAGTTACTTTACCTTGGTAAAAATATAAAGTACTTTTGAGATACAAATGGTTCACTTTTATATGATTGAAAAGAATCACACAATAGAATTTTTAGTCTTTAAATTATAAAAATGTTTTCTCCCTCTAAAAGAAAAAAAAATTGTCCAAGATTTCATGATTAGGTTTAGTTGTGCATTTATTTTATGTTTTCATGATAAATATTAAACTTAGTTAAGCAGACTTGAAATTAGGCCTAGCAAAAAAATTGAGAGGACACGACAATACTTCACGATACAAAATTAAATGAGTTTGTGTAAGATGTTAATGAGTTATAGTCATAAATGGGTAGACATGTTTATGACCCATTAAAAATTTTGTTAAACAAGTATGTGCAAAATGTACGTAAAAATTATATTGTGTGACTAAATATAGTTTTTAGTGAAAATTATAAATAACCGAATGTTGCATGTTAAATTCATGTTTATTTGAAATGTGAATCATAGTGCTCATTCTTACATGAATGAAAATAAAACAAAATTATCTTTCTAATCGAAATATGAACAAATAGAGGCTTAACTCATGAGAAGTAAATTATGAAACCTTACAGATTTTAATATACCTAGAAAAAATAACACTATAACATGACACGACATGACACAAAATTTGATGGGTTGAGTTTGTATAAGGTGTCAAAAAAATTAAGGTCACGAATAAATTGACCCTTTTATGACCTGTTAGACTTACACGAATTAATACAATATAGACCTAACCCAACAAGAGGACTTTCCAAGTCTACTTGAAATAAATGAAATTGCTTGAAGTGGTGTTTTGGTTGACATTTGATTTTGTTTTAACAATTTCTTTTAATTGATACAGACAACCAATTACAATGTTTTATATGCGCAAGCACAACCAACAACTTCCATGTATACAACAATTTTTCCTTACAATCGCCCACAAACAGTAAGATTAAATTAAAATCCATCAAATTGCTAAAGATGCTTTTTTAAATTATAAAAATGTATTTACCAATATTCAATTGTATATCTTTCAAATATTAGTTTTTTCATAAATTTTTTGCTAAAAATATGGAGAAAATATTGTTGTAATTTATTATAGATATAATAAAATAGTATTTTACAATCAAATTTTCTTTTTTATACTACTACTTCTCTAATATATGTTGTTTTTCTTGCAGTTTAAAAACTGGTTGTGAGTGTTTGCTTCAGCAATAGCCATTTTAACCAACTGCAACATTATGTAAAATTCCATAGTTGCTTGTCCTTATTCGGTCAAATTAATAAAAACAGAAAATATGAATAGTAATAAAATTTTTGGATTTGGTGGATTTTGTTCCATTGATGTCATATGTACTGCAAAATATTTGAAGCATTGTTGTAGATATAAGAATTCAAGTGTGAGATGAATGAGAATCAACAAAAATTAAATTGTTAAGATATATGTACTTTGAAACATTAAGAAGACATATTTTGTTTCTATTAATGTGTTTATTTTTCTTTTTAATTTGTAGTTACTTTTTCTATCAATTTGAGTGATCATCCTCTTATAAGTATCATTCATAAAGTTGGGATACTTGGCAATCCTAGTTGTGTGTTACATAATTAATAATATTTTTTTAGCTACATATTATTGGAAAATGGTTGCTGGATTATAGCATGACTCTCACCTTTCTTTCGACTTGTCTTTCTTAAAATTTTATTATCTTTTAGAATTCAACAACCCACCAACAACTATTTTTTTATATGATATATTTTGCCAAAAACAAGGATTTCTCTATATTTGTTTAGATTTTTCAAAATGAAAAAAAAACAACAGATTATTTTAGTTCTTTACTTTCCTGAGCACTATATAGTTCGTTGCTCCTAGCTTCCCTCATGTTTACATGTGTTGGACGCAAGTTGTGTTAACCTTGGGGAGCGAACGACATTGTCGATTGCACCTCAATTGTGTTGAAATTATCTTTCAAAGGCAATGGGTCTTGCACGACACAACTTCAGCACTTATTTTGTAGATTTATTTTGGTTATTTCCAATATTTTGAAAGCAAAATTCTCTAAGACTCTTCCTCCAAACAAGTTACTTCCTGATCTCTCCAAACTTGAACCACTTGATGGAACAAACTACACGAGATGGTCATAAAAGTTATTAATTCTTTCTAAACAATTAGAAGTGGACTATGTTTGGCATTAAGAGATTCAACCTAAAGAATCAGAAGTGTCTCAACCTCTAACACCTCCTCTTACCACTTCTATTTTTTAAAAAGCCAAATAATCAGATGATGACTTTAAGAAGAGGTTCGAAAGGGGCAACAATATAGTTAGGAGTCACTTGCTAAATCACATGACAAACTCTTTGTTCGATTTTTTTGTGAATAAAAAATGAGCTAAAGTTATATGGTGATGATGCTCGAAGGAAAAAGTATGTGGTAGAAAAGTGTCCACAATTTTAGATGGTTGACAATAAACCAATGATGGACCAAGTTCATAAATATGAAAATATGGTGGCAGATGTGTTATGCGAAGGCATGAAATGTGTGAAATGTTGCAAGAAATGTGTTACTGGAGAAATTCCCACCTTTGTAGAGCAATTATAGGAATCAAGTGAAGAATAAGAAAAAGATCTGACCTTGTAGAAACTCACCAATCACATGAGAACTGAGAAAGGAAATCGACTGAAAAATAAGAAAAATTCTATTTATAACACCCTAGACTAATTACCGTATTAATAGTCTGTTTACTGCACTAATTAACTTATAAGTGTGAATAATTGAAAACCTTTTCTTTTCATTTTGTATTCCTAATATTTAGCAAATTAAACTATTAGTAATTTACCAACTATTTATCGATTATAAAACAAATTAGTATGCAACATGACCTGTGGCACTATCAAAACACGACACGTGTTAGTGTAATATGTCTCATGGGAACGACCTCATGTTATACTAGCACGTCCCCTATTCTATTCAGTATGGTGCTCGTATTATTTAAGCACGACCTGTGTGAATCCTATTGTATCTTATAAGTACCAAACATCAACTTGAAATCAACTGAAAATCAACTCATGCCATAAAACATAATAGTAAGGTCAACATACAACTAAACCTGTCTGGGAGAGAGAGAGAGAGAGAGTGCTGACGAGCGGCAGGTGACCCACGTGCTGATAACTCAAAGATATAGCTCCTAGCTATCTATTAGAATTTGAAACCAAAACATACATTTAATGAGTTGTGGCTCAATGAGTAATCATTTATAACAATTTATTAATTCATCTTTTAACTAGATTTGTAATTCTAATTGTGACCCTCATAAATAAATTCCCGTTTTTAATTTAATTAACGATCTTTATAAATAAATAGAATATAAATATAAAATCAGAGTTTATTTCGAATACAAGTTAGAGGAGAAAGGAAATTAAATACATTTCCATAAAAATAACCTCGGGCCCAAA
>CANYCX010594826.1:0-19113 GCA_948193385.1 Breynia disticha f. nivosa
GGTTTTGGTTTGCTGTGACGTACGATTTGTGAGAGAAAAGTTGTGGTAGCAGACACAGCAGTCCAACTGTCCGGGTATCAACTGTCGGCTTTACGACTGTGTCAAGCCATTTCGAGTCTTCATAAAATGTGCAATCAGCTAAAGTAAACAACCGAATCCTTTAAAGATGATACTCAATGTGGCAACGGATTACGGCCATTATATGCAATAAAAAGAATATGAATTCTTAGTTTTATTGAATAAATCCACAGTTTAGATTTATTTTTATTGTATTTAACGATTTTAATTTGTTAGTTCAATAAACTTTTTTTAAGAGGAGTCATTAAAATTCAACCTCTCACATTATGCGCGTAAAGACATCTCATATTTAAAACTTACTTAGTTGAGATAAGTAAAAAGGGGAAGTGAAACTCGCTGAAAAGTAGATAAATGTGTCTTGTTTGGTTACATATTAGATCTCAATTTTTTGAAAAATTCATTCTCTAATTTTTTTTTATACATGAAAAAGTCCTTTAATTACCAATACCTAAGTAAGTTGTACTTTTATACTTCATCCGTCCGATAAAGATAGACACAGTTTGATTTTTATAGATTTTAAAAAATTAGTAGTTGTATTAGTTAAAGTTAGTTAAATTATGCATTATTACTATTATATCCTCAAAAAATTTTATTGAGAAAGACAACCATTAAAAATTTTATTTCATAAATAATGGTAAGAATGTCAATATGTTTATTATAAATGAGTTTAAAAAGGTGAGTATGACTATATATTATGACACTATATATAGAAAATGTGTCTATCTTTGAGGACAGAGAGAGTAACAAAAAATTGAATAACTTGTACAATATTATTATTAAATTCTTTTCATAAAACATTTGATTAGTCATTAATGAAAATAATTATATAAATATTAATTTACTTTCAAAAATAATTTAATAAATATTACCTTTGATCATTCTTTTGATTGAAAGCATCATGAAGACAAAGGCCATGTTTGGTATAATTAACTTATTTTTCGGAAAGTAAGTTACTCAAGAAGTAAGTTACTCGGGAAGTAAATTACTGAGAAAATATGATTTTTATGTGTTTGGTATGAAAATATATTTTCCTGGGAAGTATATAATAATTGTTATTGTATTCCCATAATACTCTTGACAAAAAAAAATATTATAATTAATTAAAATATGTATAATTTTAAAAATTATGACAAATATAATATTATAAATTTATGCAGATATATATATATATATATACATATATATTTAACAAAAAAATTATCTAAAAAAAATATTTTTATATGTTATATCAAATTGGTGAATCAATATATTTTTATATTTTTTAAAAAATTTAAAATTATTATTTTCATTTAAAATAATAATATTAAATTAAATTCATTATAAATTAATAATTTTAATAAATGTATAACTTAATTAAATTTAAACAATAAAAATTAATAAAAGGGTAAAAGAGTAATTTCATACTAAGAAAGTAAAATTTCACTCTTCCCCCTAGTTTTTTTTTCTTCCCCCATATAGGGTAACTTACTTCTCTAGATTAAAATTAAATTCTGCAAACCAAATATGACAAAGGAATTCATTTTTCCTCTAATTTACTTCCCTTCACTTATTTCCCCATACCAAACAAGACCAAAGAAATAACTATAGTTAATTTTATTTGGTTGAAAAAGAAATTTGATTGAAAAAATAATTACAAATATTAATGTAAACAAGAGAGATCGTTAAAGAGTTGGAAACAATCACGGACATTTAGGCAGCAAAAACACACGTTATATGCAATTGAAGGGGCATTGGAGAAATCGCAAAAGCCAAGCAAGAAATGGAGGACAATCACACTGGATGGTGCCAATTTTTCAACAATCTGAAGCGATAAGCTGTGTATGTCGAGATGAAACAGGGGAATTTAAAGACGCTGAAGTCATTAATTTTCCCTTTCGTTGTGATCTAATTGCTTAAGAGACTGCAGTAATAAGAGAGACATTGACTTAGAACAAGAAAAGAAAAGATCAGAAGTACACGGTTCAATCAGATTGCTTGAATGCAATAGAAACAGTTAATAGTAATAGGTTTATAGATCATACTTCGGCCTTTTAATTCTGGACTGTAAAGACATATTATCAACTTTGACTCATGTAGAAGTTGAGTTTATTTGGCGATCTGCGAACAAAGTAGCTCATCAACTTGTAAAAACTATTAGTTCTTCTTCAGGTTTCTATATCTGGGGCTATAAAATTCTTAATTATTTCTGACTGCTTCAGCCAATGAGTCTATGGAATGAAGCTGACATTTATGCTGTCAAACAAAAATTCAGTTTAAGAATGAAAATAATTAATGATGTAGATATTTTTAATTTGTAACTAAAAGCAGTACTTGAGTATTTTAATTATAAAAATATTTCGTTATTTTTATAAATAAAAAATTAAATCATTAATTAATCTGGTCTAATTTTCAGCGTTCTGCCAAATCAACCCAAAAACTCACTTTTACGAAACAAAGTACATGAGATGACACCTTACAAAACTTGATTTTTCCTATTTTATGACCTTGCTATTCTTACTCCTATTTTATCATTATTATTCCTATTTTCCACCTCAGCTAAACTTATTTCTATTTTTCTACATTAGTTATAATATTTATTTTTTTATATTATTGTATTAGTGAAAATAAAACCATACCAGGTGATATTATAGAAAAATATTTTGAAAGAAAATGTTTTCAAAGACCATATATATGAAAGTATGACACATGGTAGAGATTTTCAAATGTATAATTTGACCACTTTTAAGTCCATTTCAAGATAAGCCCAACCCATTAAGCCCAAAGTAGAAGCACCCAAAAACCCTAGTAGACTACCACTTATAAACACGCACACAGCAGCAGCACCGATTCAGCTTCGCACACCAAAACACTCAACAATGGCTTCCGAGAAGAAGCTTTCAAACCCAATGAGGGAAATTAAAGTTCAAAAACTCGTCCTCAATATCTCTGTTGGTGAAAGTGGTGATCGTCTCACCCGTGCCGCCAAGGTAAAAACAATTCATAAAACTATACCTGTCTAATCAAATTGACACCGTTTCAACATTCATACTTTATTTTTCGCTTTTGCTCATCTGGGTTATTTTTTATATTTTCATTTAGGTCCTTGAACAACTTAGTGGACAAACCCCAGTTTTTTCCAAAGGTATGGTTGTGAATTTGCTCCATTTTGAGGTTAAAGTTTTAATGTTTTTGTTTGTTGTTAAATTTAGTTCGTTTTAGGTTCAAATTTTGATATTTTATGTTGTTAAATTTAATGATATTAGTTTTTGGTTTTGCACTTTCAGTTTTTTTTTTTGCTTATTTGATGCATTCTAGGGTTATGTTTTTTTTCCTCTCTTTTTGCTTGTTTTCGGAAATTTAAGTGCATTTTAGAATTAAATTTTGAGCTTTATTTTTGTTGATGGTGGCATTGAGTAGTTGTATATTTGTGGGATTATTTAATGCAGCTAGGTATACGGTGAGGTCATTTGGAATTAGGCGTAATGAGAAGATTGCTTGTTATGTGACTGTGAGAGGAGAGAAGGCAATGCAGTTGCTTGAAAGTGGCTTGAAGGTGAAGGAGTATGAGCTTTTGAGGAGGAACTTTAGTGATACCGGTTGTTTTGGATTCGGTATTCAGGAGCATATTGATCTCGGAATCAAGTGAGTTTTTGTTTTTTCTTGTTAGGTTTATTGCAGATCTTTAATATATTTTTAATGTGTTGAATTTGTATATTCTTTAGCCATTGTTTGGATTTTTTGGGTTGGAACGGAAATAGAGTAGATTAGAGTGGTTGAAGGAGTTAAGAGAATGATAAACTTGTAGTCCTTCAAACATGTCTTATTCTCCTTATAAAAAGCTCCTTAAAACTAAGTTTTTATTAACTTCTCCGTCTCGTCACCTCCTTTTATCGACATCCAAACATAGTCTCATTGTTGTGTATGAGGTGGTGGTGTGCTATTGTAGATTGCATTTTAATTCTCTAGAAATTTATGCAGTTTTTAGTTTTCCATTAGCCTATCCTGTTAACGAGTAACATGTTTTAGATTTTTCATGGAATATATTGTTACTAACATACTAGTTAGAACTCGCCCTAAAAAACTGGCTTGTGAGTTAGTGTTCCTAATGAGTTTAAAACCGCTAACCAATCACGTTTTTGACTTGAGATTACAACCCCCAATTTATATCATACTAAGTTGGGCTAACATTTATCTCTCGATGAAGTTTTTTCTGTTTGAACTGATTCCATTTTGTATTGCCGTTCAGGTATGACCCCTCTACTGGTATTTACGGCATGGACTTCTATGTGGTTCTTGAACGCCCTGGATACCGTGTTGGTCGTCGCCGCAGGTGCAAGTCACGTGTTGGGATCCAACACAGAGTGACAAAGGAAGATGCCATGAAATGGTTCCAAGTCAAATATGAAGGTGTCATTCTTAACAAAGCTCAAACCATCGGTTCTTAGATATTTAAATATGAACTCGTTTAACTTTTGGAAATTTGTTACGTTGAGCAAAGTTTTGTGTACCTTGGCTTGTATTTGAGGATATCTTTTTCACTTCATTAGATTCTGAACTTTGTTATCGAACAATTTCATAATTCAACAGTTAGTGTTTAAGTTTCAAACTAGAGTGTGCAAATTCTTACATTTTCATTCCACAGCAATTAATTGCTCAACAATTGCATCTTATTTTGTCTCGACGAATTTTCACTAGCTCAATAATTCCAGAAGTTCGGATTTCTTCAACTTTGAGTAGCCTCTAATTCCTCTGGTCTTAGCTAACTTCTTCAAATCACCCACTTTCATCTCCTTCAAGTTGTTATTGTTCACAAATTCTGTTGTTTCGTTCTTCTCTCTAAAAGGATTGTTCCCTTTTGGTTTGGTGAAAGATGGTATTGGTGACCTCTTCAAAAAACTCGACGGCAGCCGACTTGCCCTGAAGTCTAATTCTGAACTTTGTCCCCCAATTACGAGCTTCTGCTCCTTCGAGTCGTTATTGCTGCTAAATGTTGAAGCTTCGTCCTTCCTCCCCGAAGGATTTTTCCCTCCTGGATCTGTCCATGATGGTATTGGTGACCTTTTCGAAAAACTCGAAGGTAGACGGTTTGCCTTGAAGGCTAATGCAGGACTTTCCCCATTGTTTTGCAGCTTCTGGTCCTTCTTGGCCACAGCCTTTTTTCTTCTTACTACCTTCTCTTCTTTCTTTGCGACCCCATCTACCATGCAAAAGAAAAATTTAATTAATACAGTTAATGAAGAATCAAGCTTGTTGATCACAACATGCTTTCCATTTCTATCAAATGTTACCTTTTTGTTGATTACTTGGATCTTTAGACGAGATAATGTTCCCGTTCTGAAGATTAGCAGCATCAACCTTGGCGATTGAAGACCGTATCCGTCTCAACAAAGCCAATATCTCTTCATGTTTTCTACTATCAGCTACTTTATGTGATTGAGCTTCGTCTCTACTATCACTATTTGTTATTGAATGGACGGAATCATCCTTAGCTGAACCACAAACCAAAGTCCCATCTGCAATCTCAGCCAAATACAAGAAGCTGCATCAAAATAATGAGCTCTCAGTAATAAACTGTCGAACATCAAAATACAGGATCGCAACATTCGTCGTAGTTTCTTTTGTGTGTTTATGAACAATGACAAGCTGATTGTGTCGCGTAGCCTAACCGAAGAACTTACTGCTAATCTGTCTCTACAAATCAAGAACTCAAGTAAGGTTCTGAGAAAGACAATGGAGACATACCTCTGATTGAGAAATGGGGCAGATACTTCTGCCTATTGGAAGAGAAACGTGAGGGAAGGGAAAAGGCAGCGCCCGAATACAGAACAATACTGTCCATTCCTTCGAGCAATCAGACAATACTGCACGCTCAAATTCACGTCCACCTATTCCTTCTTGTGTCACAAAAGCTACTGGTGGCTTTTAATTGCTTCAAAAAAGAGAGAAAAATAAACTCTAAAGCTACGCTACACGTGTCTTTCTTGCGCCAGTACATTTCACATGGGTATAAATACTCAAATCTGTTAGTTAATTTTGTTTCAATTTTCCTCTTTCCATGGCCGAACCATTGCTTCTCAACTTCTCTATTTCACCTCATAAAATCAAACTCAGACAACTTTTCTAAACCTCAATATGCATTCAATTTCACCAAAGAATGCTCAAAGTCTTTTCCTTTAACGTCAGAATTTAAGTCTGGTCGTATAACCAAAGCCAAATATAACACCACTGATTGCAATAGAACTATAGAAATGAAGTATGTGAAGTCGGTGGCCTTAAAAAGGAAATAGAATTGCTTGAAATGACAAAAAGATTCAATCTTGATTCAATTACTTATTGTAGAATACTGCAACTTGATGCAGAGCTCAAGTCTTTGAGATATGATAAAGCTGTTCACTAAATTATTAGCTCAAATGGGATTTTAGACTTTTAATTGATTGTAGTTTGGGTTCAAAGCTTGTCTTTATGTATGTTGCTTGTGGATAATTAAAAGATGGAAGGTTGTTTGATGAATTGTGCAGGCGAGATGTCGTTTTGTGGAATTCAACGATAAGTGGGTGTGTAGATAGTTGGAGAAATATGAACGAAACGTGAGCCATGCGAACCCTGTCCTAAGGAGACTAGTCAGGGAGTTTCAAAGAACTCTGGATTCAGCTGGATGAAGAGCATGGTAACGTGCAGTTATTTGTTGCTGGAGATTCTTCATACAAGGAAGCTGAAAGGATCGGTTCTGTATCGAAGTGCTTAAAATCAAAGATGAAGGAAGAATCCAGAAGCATATGTTTGAAGTTTATCTCAGAAGAAAAAGCAGAACTGCAGATTAAATGTAGACAAAGATTCAAAGCAGGTATCTTCTCTCAGAAACCCCTCATTTAACCACGAATTAGCTCTCACCAAATTGTAAAATATTGGAAGCCTGGTTTTCCTTCTGTTTCATCTATGCAGCCAAATCTGATATCATTGCATCTCATCATATGGCATCATGTTATGAAATTGCTTTTCGAATGCTCGAGTCTCTGGCAATGTCATTATACGCAAACCCTGAAAGCAATATGCTATCATAACTGCTGGAGAGAAAAATCAAAACTTCAACTTGGTTCATAAGATTGTAATACATGATGATGGCATTCCTTCTCTGCCTTTTTCTTTCCCCAACTGATCTGTGAAGTGATCATTTGTTCCAGCCATTAAAATGTTTAAAGCATAGTTAAGGTCTCAAGTCTCAACCATTCAACTCAGTAGGGAAATGTGAACAATTTCAAAAGTTATGGAATGATTTAAAGAAAATTTACTTTACTACACAGATTACCACATTGCGCAGAAATTCCAGAAATTTTAAGAGGTACCATGCACAATATTTGAATTCAAACTGTGATGAACATGTGAGTGTCAATTTTTTGACAGGATAACACAATTATGATTACACGAGACATGTGAGCTAATCCACAAATGCACATGGAAATAAAACAAATCCAAAGAATATGTTGATGCACAATTCATTGTGATGGAATAATAATTTTGACAGCAAATCAATATCAATCTCAACAACTTTCTCAATCATTTTCAATAATTCAATCTACACATACCTAAATCGTAGCCAAAAATAGGAATCATTGCTCTTTTACTCTCCAAAAAAATAAAAAGAATCATACCAACAAATACAAATATAACTCTTCTCTAAATCTATCCTTCTTTGAGAAATAAACGTATAACAAAATTAAATAAAATAATCCCACTCTTAAGCTCTAATTGCGACCAAATCAAAGTGATTACCTTTACTTTAGCCACACCTTTTTGAGAGACAGATAAGGAAAACAATGAGGAACACAAGTGAAGATAGTCCAATTGCTACACCAAGAACAACCTTGTTAGGTCCATGACTTCCACCTTTCTTGTCACTTGAATCACTTCCATCATCATCATAATCTGTTGAATCACTTTCACTGTCTGCAGAAGTCTGTTTTGAAGGTGGTGGTGACATTGGTAATCCATGTTTATCACAAGGATAAATTCCAAGCTTCAATTTTGATGACAAACTTGTGTGGTTGTAACACAAATTACTATTCCCACCAACTTTAAAAACACTCAACCTCTTCAAGAAACTAGCATTAAATGGCAAAACACCATGAAACTCATTGTTGGCAAGATTCAAGTGCTTCAATTCCTTCATTTCTGCAAAAAACTTTGGTATTGTCCCATTGAACTGATTTGAGCTCAGATCAACATGAACTAACCCTGGAATTGCTGAAAAAGAATCTGGGATCGCTCCAGAGAGTGAATTTGAAGCTAAAGATACATTCTTTAGTGAAATCAAGTCACCAAAATTAGTTGGTAATTCACCAGCAAGTGAATTTGAAGAAAGATTGAGACTTTGAAGGTTTTCAAGTACTGAAATTGAACTTGGAACTCTTCCTCTAAGATTATTACCAGAAAAATCAACATGGGTGAGATTTTCATGAAGGTGTTTTGGTATAGAACCAGTAACATTTGCATTAGATATAGTAACAGACTTTATCTTATGCATGTTACCAAGAATAACAAAAAGACCACTAGTATTAACAGGCACATTTGAGACAGTTAAATCAGTGAGATTAACAAAGTGTGAGAGCCACACACCAGTTAAGTGTCTTAGAGAGTGAACACAAGTGAAAGATTGAAGAGAAAGTGAAAGATCTGAAGGGAATCTAACTGGGGCAACAGGGCAGTTTGTGAAAGATAGTCTCTTTAAAGTAGATAAAGATTTTAAAGCAGTGTAAGAAAGAGAGAGGTCTGTGGAACAATTTGAGAGGCTAAGTGAAACAAGGAATCTAAATGGTGAGGAACTGTCACATATAGTGGAGTTATGCGGGGAGGGTTGAACACAAGGGTCTTTAGCTGTAGGTATTTCTAAGGATTGGAGGGCTCTTATTTGTTTAGGGTCTAATGTGGAATGTGTGGAAGGACTGGTTTTTGGAGGTTTTGGGGAGGAAACTGGAGATGGAGTTGGGGTGGTAGCAGTTGGGGCTGGAGGCTTTGTGGTAGCAGCTAAGGTGGTGGTGGAGATGAGGAGGAGGAGGAGGAGAGGGAGGAAATGTGGTGGCTTTGGTGGTGGTGGTGGTGACATTGTTGTGGGGAAGAGACTGTGAGAGAGTTTAGGAGAGAGTGAAGTTATGTGAAAGTGTGCAAAAATCAGAGGGAAGCAACTACAACTGGCAAGTGAAAGCTACATTAATTAGACCCATATGATGTATGATTCTGCCCTTGGATTTGGATTAATTTATAGGAATTGAAAGTGGCAAACTGGAAATTTATGAAGGAAATAATCTTTATTATTGAAATAAAATATAGATTAAAGTGACTTGAGAAGGGGTAAGATGGCCAGCAAAAAGGAAGATGGTTAAATAACAGTTAAAGTTGGATACAAGAGTCAAGGAGTCAATCTATGCGTTCAACATTCGTGTTTTGCACATGAATATGTCCACACAATGATAAATATTAGGGGTGTAAATGAACTGATGCAGTTGCTCGAGTCCGATAAAGTTCATTCGAGTTCGATTCGTTTACAATCGAGTCTATTCGTGAATGAAATATTAGGCTCAAATGACTAAATTAATCCATCTTAGATTGAGTTGGTTGAGATAGCAAAAAGGACTGTTTTAGCTGAAAACTAAATGTATATAGAAAGGCATTTATGTAAGCAAACTCTTATCATATTTTAGTAAATAATCCAAATGACACTTGCAAAACAAGCATATGCCTTTCTTTTTACTGCCTTTCTCATTTAACAAGTAAGAAAGGAGTTGGTGGCATTTTTAGTTCCCTCATCTCTACGTCTCCCATAATTTTAATGGCTTCAAAAGAAAAAAGAGAAAAAGGAGGAGGTGGAAATGAATACTTGCTCTATTTACACTTACAGGCAAAAGTCTTAATCTGATTAAAAGATTAATAATACATTCTGAGATGATAAAAAAGTTTGCTTTAAAGTATGCAAGAATCTTGTTACTTTGGGCTTGTTTTGCAGTAAAAAGTTTATCTTCACTTTTTTCTATTTACTTGTGCAAATCCTATACTATACTTTGATTTAAAAAGCAAATACCTTGAACAATGATTTAGTGGTGAATAAACGGTAAAATTATTCTAAGGAGTAGGGCTATAATCAAACCATCCAAGGTTTTCGAGCCAAATTTTTTTTTTTATCGAATTCAAGATCTGCTTCAATAAAACTTGTAAGCTATTTAGTATTTTGATGAATTTAAAACAATACTTTTAAACGAGTATAATCGCTTCAACGATTCTATTAAACGAACCTGTTCACAGCCTTATCGGGTTCACAAATTTCAACGAACTTATTCACAAGCTTGTTCTTTCAATCTTTCACATACAATTCGGCTCATTTACAGCTTCTAAGGCCATATGTTTTGATCCTTTTATGCGTATGGTTTCCACAGAAAAAATCAGTTCATGAATCAACCTAAGTTTAAAAAAACAATTGAAGGTATTACGTTAAAAATCATCAGCTTCTAAGCAGGAACGAAGAAGGTATATTAACTAAAGATAACAGCTATGCAGATTGGAGCTAGCTCGCGAAGAGCTGTGCGTCTAGACATCTCAGAATATTTGGTCTTCAGAAGCATATCCTGGAAATAGGAAATCCTTTCCAGAACTGAAGGATATCCAACATAATTTATGAAACTGAATAGACCTTTACTACTTTCGTTGTATCGCAAACAACAAGGTTCTCCGAGTCATTTGGAGTGGTACAGAGCCAATTGACCTGAAAAAATAGCGTATGAGATGAAAAGATTATGGCTAAAGGGCAAAAAACAAAAATCACTAGAAGAAAAAAAATCTGCGAATACACGACAAACACCCACCTTTTTGCTCAAATTGATATTAAGGTGTAGCAAACTGCCATTATTTCCTGTTTCCACTGCATCATGATAGCTGGAACAATCCCAGAGCTTAACTGACTTGTCGTTTCCGCCGGAAACAATGAACCTTCCCCTTTGCCCAAACAATGAAAAACCAACACAAGAGACAGCAGCATTGTGGCCACCAATAGTGTAATCCAAGTGCAACCTATTTCCTCCATTCTGATCAAGAGCTCCCATGCCTGAACCTGTCTCACCTACTTTCGATCCATTGCGTGGTTTTTTAGAGTTTTTTGATCCATTAGCAGCAAGTACAGATTCAATGTCAATTACATCAACAATCCCATCTCCCCTTGCCACAACACATATTTTACCCGACTTCTCTAACATATCTGCATCTGGAACTGCTATTGCATGAACAAAAGCTGGATTTAAACATTGCGCAGTGCTGTTGGTATTCTTCATGTCTGGCAAACCTAATATAAAAGAATGTAATAAGCATGAGAACAGTCCAAGAAAGGAGTAGGATAGGAGAGGAAAAATAATACAGAAAAAAGAAGAATAACAAGAATTCACTAAACATACAATTTAATTTAAGTGCCCTAAGATCATAAAGAAAACAATCGATCACTAATGCCGTATGCTACTAGGTTTGACTTACTTCAAAACAAGATTAGATACACTATTGGAGGGAGAGTGAAGGTCCAAGATAAGAACTATACCAAAATCTACAATTTTCATCGGACGCCCTCTGGAGAAGTCCCACATGATAAGCTTTGAGTCAAGGCCTCCAGTAATAACTGTCAGTTCATAATGTTAATGATAAAAATATAAGTGTGTTGATACTCCAAATCCAACTCAGAGACAGCAGACATCACATCCCTTTGACTCACTTAATTGATTTCAGAGTTCAGAATGAATGATAAAGGATGAGTCATACCTTCCCAAGGTCTCCAAGGAATGAATTGCACACTACTACAGATCTATGATACACTTAAGGAAGCATTGTGAAACGCATGATGATGGAATATAAATTTTAGAAAAGATTTTAGCATATTGTTTGACAAAAAATACACTTACAGTAAAAATGAGAAGAAAACCAAAAATTAAAATTATGAATCTACATCCATAGAAATATTGTTTAACAAAAAAAACACAATTGTCATGAGTTGGCACAAAAGAGATAGAACATCTGTAAGGCCCTCAGATAGACCTAAAATAAATAAATGGACAGATAACTCCTGCAACACGCTAGAATTAAAAACAGTAAATATTAAATTAAATCTACAGGTAGCTAGCACATAATAAAGAAGGATACACTTGTATGACCAGCTCTCAGGGTTTTATAAAGGCAATGCTGATTAATGTCAACAATCTGGCACGAAGACAAGATCATAAGCTTTAAGTTCCAATGTAAAAATAATAAGCAGAACTTAAATATTCAAATTGACTAACGTATATGAGAAAAAAGCAGGTCACTCATACAGGCAACTGATAGAAGGTTAAGAAATATCAGAAGGATGACAAGAAATCTCAGCAATAGATAACTCCAATCTGAATCACAATTTTAGACATTATAGTATCGCATGCAAGAGCTCTTCCATTATGTAGTTTGAAAATGTCGGTCAAGCTCATAAAGTGTAATGGATTTTTAGAATTACAAAACCCCTCAGGCATGTCTATTGGGCACAATCCCATCAAACAAATAAAAAACTATGAGAAAAAAAGATACCTTAACATCACCACTGTCATCTGAAGATCCAATGTACGCTGCTTTAGAGTTGAAGGAAATCTATGCAAAAGATGCAGAAAACATAGTAAAACATTGTATGTGCAATTGTCAATCATATGAAGATACAAAATACCAACATCTACCTGGTTTATTTCATCCTTGTTATAATTGTAGATTTTCAAAGGACTCAATGGAGATTCCTTCAAACAGAAAAGACACATTACAATGCAGACAAAAAGAGTCATACTTAAAACATATGGAATGCTTGATTTTGGTAAATGAAGTAGCAAATAGCAGATCGCATAATGAAAACAGCAACACGATGCACGTTTCTTAAGAATTACTATACGCTGAATTCTGCAATATGCAACACAAAGTACGGTAAACCAAAAATGCAATGCTTACCATACGCATATCATAGTTCCTGATTCCATTTCCCGACGAAACGTACAAAAAATCTTCATTCCCTAAACAATCCAATAGAAACTTGATCAAACAAACAAAATTTGCACTACGAAATTTCAAACAACATTCATATAAATAAATTCCATGAGAAATAGGAGAACTCTGATTTCACCAGTCATAAAGCAGAGTGAAGTAACAGCTTGAGGTCCAATCTCCAACACACGGACAGCATCCTTACATCTCAAATCAAACCAGCATACACAACCATCCTATTTCACTCTACAACATTAATCATTAACATACACAAATCACAAACATCTAATCGATTTTTCTTCAGAACAAATTGAATTAGGTACAGCTTACCTCGCTGCCGCTTGCAATAAAGCCAGGGCGGTCACGCGACGCGACGCAACACGTGGCAGTGGCCTTATGACCTCTCACTCTTCTTGCTTCTTCCATGTGTACTGTCAGCTACCTCCGTCGACCGCCGTGGCTCGGTTGTTTATAAAACGGTAGGTATGACCGGTTTGGTTCGGTTACTCAAATTGCTCGATTTAAGGGAAATTACACCGAATGTCCTTTTTCTTTTTGTTCTTCCGGAAAATAGTCCACGTGTTATAATGTCTTCAGAATTGTCCCTTATTAAATATAAACTCCTCACATCTTATTTTAATAGATAATATTTCACTATTAGTTGTCTCAATATTTATATAACTTTTATTTTATAAATATATTTAAAATTTATTTTTATTCTTTTTAATTAAATAAAATTCTTATCTTTTAAATGTATATTTGTTCATTGAAGTATTTATTATTTAATTTAAATAATTCAATAAATAATGACAATATGACATGATAATTACTATTTACAACTAACTGAGTTAGCCGGGTGATCCAGTTACCGATACAAATCCCGATTCTATTACAAATAAGTTGGCAGGAAATAATGTAAAATCAATGCTTAAAATGCAGGAATATTTGATTGGTCTTGCAAGACAATATAATTGGCTTTTCAGTTTAATCCAATTTGATAAGGTTCGGTTCAAATATTGCTGAAGAATTAAAACCGTACCAGATGAAATTCGGATTAATTCGAGTCGGAAAAAAATAAAAATCAACAGTTTTTTTTATTTCAATTTTTTCGAATCGGTTCGGTTAGAAAATCTCATACCTATGAGATTACCCGAAAGCGGCATTGTGCTGCCAATCGTTTAGGAAATGCAAAAGCAGAGGAAAGTGGAAGAGATGAAATGAGAAAGAGGGGCTAGACATGTGAAGTGGAATTGTCATGACATGGAAAAAGCTAAAAAGGATTCAGTTGAAGGAAATGTCGTATCCTCTGAAATGTTTGAAATCATCTTCCCCAATCGGTAAAACTTCTACATTTCTTCACGGGCTTCCAATCCCAACTCCTCCCAATATCTTCCTCCACTCTACTTTTCCTATTTTTATAAGGTCAATTTTTTTTTGGAACGATATTGTCTAAAGAATTACAAACCATTAAACTTCATAACTCTTTATTTGTAATAATGGCAACTTCTCCTTTTATATCTGATTCCTAAAATGGTGCGATTAACATAAATCAAGGAAATTTATATGGAAACGATAAGTTTTGATTTTTGAAGCATAAGTGTTTTATTTTCATTAATGGTCACCGGTTTTATAGCTTTAAAAGATCCTGTTATTGATTTTGCAGGAAATAGCATTGAAATTATTTCGAATTCAGTTGAAAATGGATGTTTCAAATTCATATAAGTTCAATTTTTGAGTTTCAAAGAATTTCTTATCAATTTAGTACAGAAAGAGATATTCCAGGATTTGATTTCTTAGAAATCCTGTTGAAAAAGATAGAATTTCAATTCAAATTTGGTTTTGAAAATGTTGTTTAGCAAGAATTCGAAACTTGAACATTTCAGGTCTTCAAGATTAACAAATTAACTTGATTGAGTTCCAAGACGCAGTGTATGAAGGAACCAAAATTTTGGTATAGATCATCGTCAAAATCGTTAAAATTAGAACAAAGACAGTTCAGAATCTGTTACTGCATTAAAGGGAAAATAACTTGAAACGATGATCTAATTCTGGACATTATTGAAGTTATATTCATACTACATCAGCCTTCACTTTCTAGTCAGAGTTGAGAAAAGCAAGAACAGAAGCTAAACAAAAATTAGAACATAGCAAGAATCCAAAAAACTATCTAACTGTACATGCAACGGCATAAGCCCAAGATTTAAGATGTTGCTTCATGGCTAAACCATCATCTAATGGAGGCATCTTCTTTTGATACATTGGCAATATTTCACTTCCAGAACTACATGTTTCCACAGTTTCCTCCATAAACATGACATAATTCTTGTAACAATCCCCCACGTCAATCTCTCCAAGCACCCTTCTTTTGCTTCTCTTCTTTTTCTTTCCTTCTTTACTTGAACTTGAATTCTCAGCTTTTTCGCCACCAACGATGACAGTAGAAGTTTCCTTTTGTGGCGACTCAAACTCAGCTGAAACTCCCCCGCATTTACGACACACCGTCACGGTCTCAGCATCATTTTGGACAACTGTGTCGACGCTTTCAGGCGGCGATTCTTCTTGAGTAGCGGTAGCGTCGGCATTGATTTCCTTCTGTGATATTGGCGCAAGAACATTGGAGAAGTACCAGAGAGAGTCTAAGCTCTCAAAGACCACCGAGTCTCCCATGACTAGACCTCACACGAAAAGTAGAGTTGCAAACCTGAAAGCCAATGTGAATGAAATATATAAAGCGAGAAAGAAGAGATTAACTTTTTGTTTTTGGAAGTTTTGTGCTCAAAGGAGTGTTTAAATAGGAACTGGTGAGAATGCAGATTCTCATTCTTAATACTGGAATGACAAGGTTAGCCATTTGTTTGATTTGATATGGAGAGAAAAACAGGGGTATATGTGTCTTTCAGGGGTGTAGAGCCTTTGATTCAGTGGGCAAGACAGAGGGTGAGCGACGGAGCAGAGGAAGGAAGTTTAGCCCAATGGTTCGGTTAGCAAAACTTTGCCGTCCTTGTAGTCATTTTCGGTTCGAACGGGGATTAGTGTAGGGTGCTTAAGATACTTCGTTGTTAAAAAAAAATAAGAGTATAATATTTTATTGTATTTGTATTTTGCTTTTAGTATTTTTTTTTCAAATAATTATAGCGATTTTTTAGTTTTTTCATAAATTAATTCAAACTAAAATTTTTGACCATTTTGCTTATGACATCTATAGCTTAATTTTTGTGGCTCTTAAGATATTTAAATAACGGATCAAAAATTTTAATTTAAATTATTTTTTTTTTAAATTTAAGATTTACTATAATTATTTGAAAATTAAAAAAATAAATATGTACATATAATAAAAATGATAAATATTTTACCCTAATAATAATTGAGAAGAGAGCACTTGAAGTGAAAACTTGAAGAGTATTCGAAGCTCAATATTTGACAAAACTTAGCGAAGAAAGTGTATGCTTTTGTTGTTTTGTGAGTGTAATTTATCCAAAGTCGGAAGCCGCCGAAGATTCTTGAGGCCGGAGGAACGGATTTAGGAATATAAAATGCAGAAATATACGTATATGTTGTGTTTTCAACAGGTGAAAAGAGGTTTCTTAATCTACTTTGCACCTCAAGCATGGACATTGTTGCAGGGGTTCTGAAAATCAATGGAGAGAGTCTGCAATCATTGAGCAAAAAACAATGAAGGTTGATTATGATGGAACAACAATATGCATTTTTGTATTACACCAACTTCATCAGTGTTTGCCTCTTTTTAGAAGACGACAAACGTCGTCCTTTCCTAATCACGAAAGCACGAACGAGATTAGAAAATTAAAATTAAATGCGCGAGCGTGCCAGGAATTTTACCGTTATTCCAAACGAAAAAATAAATGCAAAAGAGTGAAGTGCGCGAAATCTGAAATCTTAAAACTAAACGATTGATTTAATGAGAAAATTAGGACGATCTTTCCTCAAGGGTCCTTGACTCAATGAACTCAAATCGTCAATCGAAACATTAACAAACATGAAGAAAATAATCATGGACAGTGAAATAGAATGCTGGAAATTGAAGTAACAGTGGCAAAAAATAAGAACAAAGGTGTTGGAAATAAAAACAAAGACAGAAAAGTAAAAGAGAGTCGAAAACTGAAGAAGTCGGCAATTTCGGCTAGGGGCAGAAGACTTTTTCTAGGGGAAAATATCAGAAAATGCAGAAGAAGGTTTGAAAATATAGTCTACAAGTCGAGAGCTGAAACGGAGCCAGTGCAAGTAGAAAATGGGGCCAGTGGCAAAAAAGGCGGCCAATGACAGAAGGCTTTTTCCAGTGGTCGGAGTTTGGTAGTGCAGATTCGGGGTTGGAGAAGCAAAGTGCAAATTATGAGCTGGATCAGAAAGAAAAAAGGCTAGTGTCAATGGTGGTTTAGTTGAAGGTAAAAAGGAGTCTGTTGTCGATAGGTTTTTTAGGGTTTGTGTTTAGGTTGAATTGTGTTGTTTGTCTGCTTGTTTTTCCTCTGATTTAAAGACATTATGGCACTTGGAAACAAATCAACATCCTTTTGATTGATCTTCATCAAATATTCTCCAAATATTTGATTTGTTTCCTCTTTTGGCAGAATATATTATTTCCTTTGGAGAAAAATTCTGCTTCCTTTTTTGCAGAATATATTATTTCCTTTGGCAAAAAATCTGCTTCCTCTTTTGGCAGAATATATTATTTCCTTTGGCAGAAAAATTCTGCTTCCTTTGGCAGCAAATCCTTCCATTAACAGCTCAAATATTCTTCATATATCTGATTTATTTCCTTTTTCGGCGCATTAACTTCATAATATTTTCTTCCAAACTTGTCGTAACGGGTCAAAAATCTGTACCGATTATTAACGTTATCCGATTAAATCAGCCCGCGGGCCAGAATTAATTTTGGCATAAACAAATACTTTAAAGTGGTAGTTATGTTCTTTTCCCCGTAATCTTAGAGCACGCAAGGCCTGCTAAACTAGGAGCTCCAGGTCCTGCTGGGTTGATCATAGGACTATCAATCCCACCTGGAGCGTCAGGGTAAACAAGATCCCATATTGGTTTCAACAAACCCGCAAGTATTCCAGGATTTTCACTCTCATTTTTTATTGGCTTTGAGCCCCAGAAGCATTTGAAGAGTAAAAAAATATTTAATTTCATAGATTATTCATAATTATAAAATTTATCATAATTATTTAAAAAAATATAAAATTTTGAAATAAATTAGAAACAAATTATCTGGAAATCTAAAACTTGGTTATTTCGAAAATAGATATTCGTATATTTCTGTCACCAAGAAACAAATTTTGAAAGAATACGAACAATAGTAACCATCGTTCCTCTCGTACCCTTTATTTCTGTCACCAAAGAGTAACGATGAACTCGTTTGGAGCCAGGGACGTACCCAGGAATTTTTCATAGGTGGGGCACCGAGACGCCCTCTCCGGAATGCTTGATCGGCGTTGAACAGGGACGGACGGAGGGTGCTTGAAGCTGGAAAGAAGATGGAGTTTCAGTTGCTGGCTTCAGTGGCTTGGTTTTGTTCTGAAATTGGAAATTGGTTGCTGGAAGCTTAGCTCCTCGACGTTTTGGCCCTTTGTTTTAAAAAAAAAAATTAATATTCCAGGGGTGAAACGATGTCGTTTCAACCCCTGGAATAAAAAAAATTAAAATTCTTCACTCTTTCCTTGCCCCCCTAGTAGCACCGCCGCCCCATCTCCATTTCTTCCTTGCACCTTCGATCATCTACCGCTCCATGCCTCCACCCCACCTCCGGCAGTCCGGCTTACCACTCCTCCATCCTCCGCCGCCCTCTGGTGCCCCGATAACAAGTCGTGGTGCCCCCCACCACTCCATTCCGTGGGGGGGCACAACCTCCAAGTCGACGGACGGAATTCCCAAGATTTTAATGTTGGTCAAGAAATGAAAAGGCATATTTAGCAAAAAGTGCCACATGAAGAAAGTTGAACATGAATAAAAATATAATTTGTAATTTTAATTTCTTTTCAATTTTATACAATAATTTGATTGATTTTTATCATGTCTTTATAT
>CANYCX010595035.1:0-10491 GCA_948193385.1 Breynia disticha f. nivosa
ACTTATCCATTTTTCATCAATTTCCACAATTGGAGGGCTCTTTTCTTAAGGATTTCTTGAATTGTTGAAGATAAATTGGTACTTTATTCCTATTTTCATCCTAGAATTATGATTTGTGTTAGATTAAGTATGTTAGGCTAAGACTTAACCGTAGTTGAGATATTTTTTGGATTAATTCAATGTTTGTGAGACTTTTGTGTTGAATTGATTTATTGAATCTTAATATTCAATCAATTCCTATTTTATTAGGTTTTATTATTGTCATAGTAATTAGGTTGTGACCACTTCATTTAATTATTGTGATAATATATTGCTAGTTAAGAATTATGGGTTTCCATATTTTTCTTGACAATTTAGTAGAAAATTAATAATAATGTCAATGAAGTGTTGTCTTATTATTGATGGAATTGAGTAATCTAGCTTAAATGAATCTAGGTGTTTGGAATTTATTGGTCCGGAATTGAGTTTCTATAATTATTAATGCAGTCTAGAAATTAAATTCTATCGAGGTGTCTCTGGTTTTTTAGGCTTGGGAAATATTCCGATCGAGGTATCTCAGAAATATCGATAAATTAAGTAGAAATTGGACGCTTGAGTGTTTGTCGGTGTTTATAACCTTTTCTATTAAATTGAAATAAATTAATCTTTAGTTTCAATGATCAAACTAATGAATTAATCAGAAAATATATTGACTTGATTTTATTATTATTATTGAGTTTTTATCGTCTTTAATTTCTGCGTTAAATTTCAATCTTGCCTTAATTTATTTTTGTGAGTTTATTTAATTTTTATTCCTTCTAATTTAAATTCTTCATTAAAACAATTTTTTGCCATTTTAGTTTATTCATTTTAGCTTTGAAACAATTAATTTACTGATCTCTATGGATTCGATCCCACTTTTGCTATACACAATATATTTTTTGAGTGGGCTTTTTATATTTGTCATTCTCAACAGCTGTCAAATTTGGGCACCATTGTCGAGGACCAATGTTTATTAATTGTTTGATTGCTAAGTTTACTTTTATCTTTGTTTATTTTATTTGTTTATTTTTATTTTCATTTGTTTTGTTTCAACCAGATTTCACCCTCTTTGGTATATTAATTTGTTAGTGTATGTGTGGTTTTACTTCTACAGGAGATCTCAAATACCATCCAAAAATCGGGAAAATGCAAAGTTTTTACGGAAGAAAACTAAACAAAGGAAACAACAAACTACTAAGAAAATTTCCACTTGTAATATACTTGATTCTAGTGGAGAAGTGATGCAGAATTTGCAAGAACATAGGATAGACGATCATCTTGATCAACGAGTTGCTGTAACGCCAAAAAACATAATCGAGAGCTTAGCAAAAATACAGAAACAGTAAGAAAGAATGCTTGGAGAATGGGCAGTGCATACTGTTCCCCAAACTGTTCTGAATGTTAACAACGAATCCAAGTAGTGCTAGAGGAACATTCCTAGACCCTTTCAAACACAAATCTTGACCCCTCATTCTTAGATTTCAACAGATTTTGCACGAGGATAAACCATTGGAAGGATTTTTTAGTTAAGGCAATTTGAAGCAAGGTAAGTTCTCCATCTTAGTTGAGATTAATGAGTTTTTAGAGTGGATTTAGTGTGGGTTGTTGGGATTTGTGTAAGAATACAAAATGTGTGAGTTTCTAACTCATTCTCAGTGAAATAGAGAGAAGAGGATGAGATGGGTTGTGTTAGAATTAGGGATTTATGTTTAATGAGTTTAAGATTGTAAGATTTAGTGGGATTTGTAGTTATTGAGTATAGTGTGAGCAATGTGGATGGGTTTTGAGAGTTAATATGAAAAACGTACTATAATATTGGATTTTAGGTTTGTGGTTAAAAAACTAAGTAGGGGTTTTGCCTAATTAAGGTTCTAAAAGACGTAATCGATATGTAAGATAGGTTATTTACATGTTTTTATGATAATGATGTATAGGAGGGGAGTTGTGAGATCTAGGCCGGAGTTAAGATGAAGGCTGACTTCATGGTATTTTAAGGTAAGTGTAGTTTACACTTACCATTGTATGTCTTGCATCTATATGGTTAAACATACACGGTTAATGTGCATTTGTTAAGATGGTAGTGAGCATGTGTCTTAAATGGGCTTGTTTGATGTTAATGTGAATCGTATGGCTTCTTGATTAGTGTGTTTGATGGGAATGTTATGAGTTTTTGTTCTTGGATTATGATGAACCTTGGTGTGATTTTGTTTGAGACCTTGAATTATACAAGTATGCTTCATGAATATATGTGAATTAATGTGTATAAATTAGATTGATGTTAAACATGAGAAGTTGTGATCTATTGATGAAGCTAGGACATGTGGCTATAAACTCGTGTCAAAGGCTTGTTAGTAATGCATAAAAAAATGGAAATGTAATACGTGTTGTATGTTATTGCATTTGATGTGGTTGGCCATGATGATTGCATGGTCATTCATGTGTTGCATTGAGCATTATGTGTGACAAGTGGCCGTAATATTCTGGGATGGGCCTGATGATGATTTCAGGTGGACTCCCGATGCCAGTTTAGGACCGAGGATATTCTGAGCGGGAGCTTGATGTCGGCTAGGCCGATGATGATCCTGGGTGGACTCCCGATGCCAATCTGGGACCGAGGAAAAAGGAAGACCTCAGGGGCATGCATGTGTATGTGAATGCATTTGCATTGCATTAGGCATTCATTTTTACTTACGAATCTTATATAGTTAATTGAGTATTATGTTTGTGTTTGCCATGGAAATAGAATGAAGGCTTGAATGCTAATGTGATGGGTTGTAATATGTTTAGAGTTGTGTGAGTGAATTTGGTAAATTGGAAATTGCTTGTGTTGCATTTATACATAGGTATGTGTAGATGGATGGATTGGTACTTAGTTAAATTGGGCATGGTGGTTCTAACTAAATTGTGATGAGTGTATCCTTGGTTGCTTACTTGGATACTGTAATAGTATTGTTGTACTATAAACAAGTTGAGTGATATAGCTTGGTTGTTGCTTGTGTTAAGTTACTGTTGTTGTTTTGGTTCCAGAAGAAATGAATGGGCTGGAGAATAGGCTAGGCAAGTGGTTCCCTAAGCCGTTTCATTCCTCAAAGCATTCCAGAAGGAAGGAATGGGCTGGAGAACGGGCTAGGCAAGTCAATCCTCAAGCCGTTTCATTTTTAGAGCATTCCAACAGAATAGAACGGGCTGGAGAACGGTTTGGGCAAAATAGTTTCCCAAGCCATTCAGTCCTAATGACTTGGACAGAAAGAATAGATCAGGTTGGGGAATGGGATGCCCAGGCCATTCCCCAGATCTTTTTGGTTATATAAACAGTGTCAAAGAGGAAATAAAGAACAGATCGAATAGGGATTAAATAGGCATGATTTCCCTATCGCATAATGTACGTAAAAATTAATAAGAAACGAGTACTTATGCATTAACTGCTTTGGTAAGTGTGTTAAATTGCACTTACTGAGTAATTAATTTTACTCACGTGTTTTGTTAATTATGGTGGATATGTAGAGAGGTGATTAGTTCCTGTAGGACTCGAATTTTTTGTGTATACTAGAAGTCCGATACATTCTCGAGGTAGTGACTGCTAGTGTTTTTTGGACCTTATGCTTTTGCATTTTATAAATCTATACACATGATAGTATAAATAGAGGGCTCATGCATTGTTTTAAACCAAAACCCATTGCTTTTGCATATTGCCATTTGGTTTGTATTTGGCTAACATTGGCCTAGGTTTAATGAATGCATGAATGTCATATTTATTTATATTTTGGCTTGATAAGAAATTTTAAAAGAACAAAAAAAATTGTCAAAATTTCCTATTTAGTTGAAAAATAAATGTTTAAATGTTGGGTGCGACATTTAGTGTTATCAGAGTAGATATTAGGTTCTCTACGGACTGTGCCAAAATTATTTTCATTTGCATCGTATTTTGCAAAACTAAGTGATTTGAAAATTTTGATTGCAATAGGATGGCTATAAAAAATGTTTTGCATGATGCCACTGCAGAGTCCTAAGAGTCATTGTAGGGGCAGGGATCTGCCCCAACACCTAACGTGCAGCCTCCACCAGCTGGAGGACCACCTGTTGACCTCATTTACACTCTTTTTTAGGAGATGGTACAGTGGATGATGATGAGAGGGCAAGGAGAAGCTGGGGGTCAGCAGGGGTTAAATATTGACTAGAATTTTGGAGAAGTGAGGAAGCAAGGTGTAAGCCTTTAGAGGGCACCACTGATCCTGCGGAGGCAGAGGAATGGCTTCAAAAGACTGAGCGGATTTTTAATTGCATGAGATACAATCTAGAGAAGAATTTAAGGTACAATACCTCACTTCTATAGAAAGAAGTATGGAACTGGTGGGAGATGGTTCTAGAGAATCAGAACGATCCTCCTACACTCACCTTGGAGGACTTCCAGAGGTACTTTGCGAATAAGTACACTCCCTCGCTTAACCGCACAAAGAATAAGATTAAGCTTTTGGAGCTCAAGTATAAGGACATGACGATGACCGAATATGAGGTGGAGTTCACCAAGCTATCTCGTTATGCACCGGAGGACATTGCTACTGACCAACAACAAAGGGACCGATTTGAGCGAGGGCTACTGTTTAACATCTGCACTTAGATAGTAATGAAGCCACCCAACTACCAGAGTTTGTTGGAGACTGCCATTAGGGCAGAGGAGCTACTGGCCAAAGAGGGCCACATAGAAGGTAAAAGGCAAAAGTCTCTGGCAGTTCCAGCTCAGTAGGGGAACGTAGAAGACTGGCTCCAGAGCATCTAGCAGTATAGGCTGGGGTAGCAAACACTCCAAAGGAGTAAGGAGTGGACGAGGTGGAGCAGGGAGTGGGAGGGGTCATTCCTACAAACCTCCTACTTCCTAGTGTCGGAGTTTAGGTACTTATACAGGAGTAAATACTCAATCCCTCTATTACAATTGCCAACAGTCGGGTCATTTTTCCCTGGAGTGTCTAGAGAGAGGGGGATCACAGGGAGAAGGTGTCTCTCGACAGAGTAGTATAGGAGATAATAGGCCAACTACCACGACCAGTGGAGGCCGAGGGAGAGGTGGACGTACAATAAGTGCCACCTCCAGAGAAGGAGTTATTTCTCAGTCTGTGGCAGCACCCCAAGCTTGTGTCTATGATATGACATGGGATGAGGCGGCAACCAATTCGAATGTTATCACTAGTACGATTTCTCTCTTTTCACATGATGTGTTAGTAATGATTGATCTGAGTTCTACTTGTTACTTTGTTAGTGAGTCAGTAGTGGGAAAGTTAGAGGTAGCATAGAGCCTTTAGACTATGTGATTGCAGTGTTAATGCCAACTGGATGGACAACGATGGTGAGGAAGGTGTTCAAAAAGTGTGAGTTGAAGATTGGTGAATTAGAGTATATGACAAACTTGATAGTCTTACAAATGGCAGAGTTCGGGATGATTCTATGTATGGATTGTTTATCTAGGAACAGGGCAGTAGTGGACTGCTATGCAAAGGAAGTCATGGTGGAGGCCGAGGGGGAAAGACAAGTATTGTTAGTAGGTGAGCGCAAGGTTATACCTTCTTGCTTAGTTTTAGCAATGATGGCGGCACTGTTAATCTGGAATGGATGTGAAGTCTTCTTGACTTGTGTTACAGACTTGAACAAGGAGAAGATAGAGGTGGAGGATGTAGAGGTAGCGAGGGAATAACCCGAGGTGTTTCCTGAGGAGTTGTCGAGATTGTCACCCTAGTAAGAAGTGGACTTTCAGATTGAGACAATACTGGGAGCAGCACTAGTGTCAATGGCACCTTACCAGATGGCAGCGGTAGAGCTGCAGGAATTAAAGAAGCAGTTGGAGGAACTTTTAGAAAAGGGTTTTATTCGGCCAAGTCTGTCACTGTGGGGTGCACAGTACTGTTTGTGAAAAGAAGCATAGGAGTATGCGATTGTGCATTGACTACTACCAGCTAAATAAGGGTACAGTGAAGAACAATTATCTGTTGCCACGGATTGATGATTTGCTTGATCAGCTGAAGGGAGCAACAATGTTCTCCAAGATTGACTTGAGGTTAGATTATTGGCAGCTGAGGGTAGAGGAGAGTTCAATACCAAAGATAGCATTCAGAACTCAGTATGACCACTTTGAATTCACCGTCATGCCATTCGGGTTAACCAACGCACTGGCAGCCTTTATGGAATTGATGAACAAATTATTTCAGCCTTATCTGGATCAGTTTGTCGTTGTCTTTATTGACGACGTACTGGTGTATTAAAGAGATAAAATAGAGTACGAGGGACACCTCAAGGTAGTGCTAGAATTGTTAAAAGAAAAAGAGTTGTACGCCAAGCTCAGTGAGTTTGAGTTCTAGATGTCAAAGGTTGTCTTCCTAGGCCACGTGATTTTGGAAGAAGGCGTTAAGTCGGATTTGAGCAAGATTAAGGCTGTCCAAGAATGGAAAGCTCTTAGGAATGTGACAGAAGTGTGGAGTTTCTTAGGTTTGGCAGGGTATTATAGGAGGTTTATCGAGGACTTTTCAAAGTTGGCACGATCGATGACAACTTTAATTAAGAAGAATGTTCCGTTCATCTAGAATGAGCAATGCCAAAAGAGTTTTGTGGAGTTGAAGAAGAGATTGGTAGAGGCTCCAGTTCTGATGTTACCGACCCAGAGAGATAGATTTGTTCTGTATACAGATGCGTTTGGTGCAGGTTTGGGTGGGTGTTGATGTAGAATGGACGGGTGATTGCTTATACCTCGTGATAGCTGATATCGCACGAGGCTAATTATACTACCCACGACTGGAGTTGGCAGCGATCATCTATGCCTTGAAAGTTTGGAGGCATTACTTGTACGGTAAGACTTTCCAAATTTTCACCGACCACAAGAGTCTCATGTATATCACTACTCAGTGAGAGCTGAACTTGAGACAGAGACAATGGATGGAGCTACTTAAGGATTTTGACTGTACTATTAATTATCACCCGAGGAAGGCGAATGTGGTCACTAACGTTTTGAGTAGGAAAGGGAGAGAGGATGAGTAGGAAAGGGAGAGAGGATGAGGATTCTGTTACCTATCGGACAGGTCTTTATTCACATTACGAGAGCTCAGAGTACAACAGAACTTAATTGAGGGTGTAACGCCCCAAAAAATGACTGTTTAATATGGATTAAGGTAGGATTATGTTAGGGCTAAGTGTATGGAAGCATATGGGTATGTTCGGAGTGGAAAGAGGTAGAAAATGGCTATGTCTTACAGACTGGTGTGGAATAACATACATTATACCATTGAATAACGTACGTTATTAATTTTGACAGCCTAAATTTTGCATTTTACTAACGTAGGTTAATTTGGACAATAAACATACGTTATGGGGACTCTCGACATGTCATTAAATGTCTGAAACACACTTAAAACGGGCTCCCTCATAACAACCAAAACATTCCCCTAACTTCTAAACAATTATTCTACAACCTTCCAAACATCAAACCTACCAAAGAACAACGGATTTCCACCGGATTAACAACACAATCATCCTCAAATCGAGTCTTCCTCCCTCTATGTTTTCAAGTGATGGAAAACAAGATAAATCCTCAATATTGAGATGAAATGTTATTGAAAATAGATACATTTGGTAGGGTTTTGATAGGTTTTCAATGTATTTTATGATTTTATAAGCCTCTAACCCTAAAACATATGATTTAGTGAGATTTAAGAGATTAGGGTTTTAGGAAAGTTTTGGGATTTTGGGTAAAAATCTGTATGAGAGGTTGAAATAAAATACATTGTGTGTTAAATGATAAGAAATGTGATTATATGTGTGTAGGTAACGACATTCGAAACCCGACTTGGGAATCGAGCAACGAATTGAACCTCAGAGCCCGAGGTAAGTGCTTTTGCCACTTACATTAGTGTGTTTTACTTATGAATGATTGTTTAATGTATGCATATTTATTCCTTGGTGTAAATTGGAATGTGATTGTATTTGAGGAATGTATGTGGGTATGTTATGTGTAGGATTGCTTACTAATAAGATGAGGTGTTTGCAAATTGATTGTATGAGTGTTGTTGGCTTACTTGGAATGTGTTGTGTTTGCATGAAATGTGTAATGTAATGTGTGGAATTTTGATATAAGATTTAAGGTTTGAGTTGCACCATTTATGCAATATGCTCGTTGGTGATTAATGTGTGAATGGCTAAAGGCATTTGTAAGATGGATTGAATTGCATTCATTTCAATCCATGTGGCAATGTGTGAGCATCATTGAATGAAAGGCTTGATATAAGAGGGGTTTGGCCCAAAAGTGCATAAAGATGAGTGAAGTCTCACTTTACAAGAAATAAGGGGTTTGGCTAAAAAATGCACAAGAATGAGTGAAGTCTCTCCTTATATGAAAACAAGGGGTTTGGCCCAATATGCGCAAGGATGAGTGAAGTCTCTCCTATAAGAAAGTCGCAGAGATCGAGTGAAGTCTCTCTCCTACGATGTGTTGAGGCTCTGGAGCATGCATGGTGTGGTTGCATTAGCATTCTCATAAGTGCATTCATTCATCACTTAGTATTGATGTTTATGCCTGAACTTTAGAATGCTAATGGTATGAATGAATATATATGCTTATGGAAATTGAATTAGTGGAATTGTGAATATGAAATTAAATACCTTAATGTGTGAAAATGAATAATGTGATATATGTGGAATGTTGGGTATGTGAAGGAATGAAAGTTGATGATGTGTTGTATTTAAGCATGTGTTATGGAATGATGTTTGGTGGATAGATGTTCATGTTTTGGGTTTGATCTTGATGTAATGTGCTATTTATATGTTTAAATGGTTAAAGGTGATGATTTGGATGTATAATAGAATTGTGTGAATGCCTTGAGGGTTGTTTGGTATGCTAAGTGTGAAATGATAAGTGTATGTATGTGGGAAGACTTAGAAATTTGGACAGAATGTATCTAATGGCATATAACGTTTGTTGTTTGAAGAAATAACGTATGTTAATGAATGAAACCTACGTGAATCACATATTAGCATACGTTATTCATATTGCAGATCAGGGGAAGAATAACGTACGTTACCTAAGGTATAAACCTACGTTATTTTTCTCAGAAAAGCTAATTTGACCTGAATAATATACCTATGCATATCTAAAGTATCATAATGATTCGGGAAGTTTCCTTAACACATAAAACATATCCTAAGCTTGTATGTGACATGTTAACCTTGCTTAATTTATGTATCTATGTTTGAACTTAATGTATTATATATATTGTGGAGGATAAGCAGTGGAGGCCGAAGACTCCCCTGCACCCCAGCATGTTAATAACACTGAGGGATCGCTTACTGAGTATTTAAAATACTCACCTGTGTTTGCTGAATGTGTGCAGATCGATAGTAGTTGGTGTTGGGACATACTTTTGGGCGGAGCTCGAGTGTATGATACCTTCCTGATAGGTCGGCTCCTAGAGATTTTGGATATTTACACTTTTGCATTTTGTATAGCCATACACATGTTAGTATAGGCTTTTAGCACTTGCATTCTTTTAAACAAAAAGCCATACACTTCTGCATACTTTGATATTCATTTTGTATTTGGGTTGGCTTAAGGAAATGCATGTGCTACTCTTGATATATATATATATATATATATTCATTTTCTTGATTTATTCAAGTTGTTATTTAAAAGAAAAAAAATGGGTGCAAAATTTGGGATTTTATGAAAAACGAATGTGGTCGCTGACGCTTTGAGTAGGAAAGGGAGAGAGGGTGAGTAGGAAAAGGAGAGAGAATGCAGATTCTATTACTTATCGGGCAGAGTCTTCATTCGCATTATGGGAGCTCAGAGTACAGTAGAACTTAATTGAGGGGCAGATGTTAGCTAACCGTATCAGAGAATTAATAGCAGAGTGGCAGAAGGAGGATGAGTACTTGATGAGAATCAAGAAGAAAGTAGAGAAAGCAAAAGCGACTACACCACATCGACTGGATGACGACAGAGTGTTATATTATGGGGACTGATTGTGTGTGCTGGATATAGCAGAGTAAAGGAGAGTCTGATGGTTGAGGCACCTCTTTACCTTACTCGGTACATCCTGGTAGCACAAAGATGTATTAAGATATGTGTGACATGTATTGGTGGGTCAATATGAAGAGAGAGATTGCAGAGTTTGTGGCTAGATGTTTGCTTTGTCAGCAAATCAAGGTAGAACATCAAGCTCTAGCCAAGAAGCTAAGACAGCTAAAGATTCTAGAATGGAGTTAGGAGAAGATCACTCGATCATGGCAAAAATCTCGTATAAAATTAGTATAAAATCTAAACCCATCAAACATGGCAGAATCTTGGAGTTAAGAAGTTAAGGAAACACTTGGGAGCTCTTATGTGGTAAGTTTTCTTGAAAACTAGTGAGAAATCTCGTATAAAATTAGTGCTTAACTTTGGAGAGTCATAAAACTTTGAATTTAGCTCCAAATGGTATGAAAATGGATTCTTTT
>CANYCX010595154.1:0-14704 GCA_948193385.1 Breynia disticha f. nivosa
ATAAATGTTTAATTTTTAAATAGGATTAGATTAAATTCTTTCCTATATAACCCTTAATTATATTTTGTAAATATGTGTTTTAAATTATGAAGGATGATTGTATGTAAATTCCATATAAATGTTTTATTGTATAATTTTAAATTTCGAAAACTATTTTCTAAACTTGATGTTTGAGATTTTAATTGCTATCTTAGAGTAAAAAAAAATTAAATAAATATCTAAGGTAATAATTAAAATTTTGAGCGTCACATTTTTTATCCTGTAATTATTTAAAAAAAATATTATCCTATTTGGCAGTTATGATATCAGTTAACTATAAAAAAAAGCTTAATTGTTGGGATTTGGATAGATTTAAATTTTAAAAAACAAAAACTAATTTTCTAAATAGTTTCACTTATACGATTAAGGTGAGAGAAAAATCAAATCTATTAAAATATATTTTGGAGGCACATGCATACACAACGACATTCCATACCAGAATTTTTCATTATGAATATCTTAGGGTTCTTGCAAGGGCAATTTTAGAACAAAAATGGTGAGAACGAAATGCATGGCTCTAAAGATAAAGAGCAAGCGACGAATGTTGAAGATGTTTACTTGTCTTCTCGATCAGAAGAGGATGAACAATGCCCAAAGGTTTTTTCCTTGTCATTTTTCTTAAATTGTCCATTTTTTTTTGTTGAGTTTTCTTGTAAAATTGTTCTATTTTTTTTCCTTTTTTTATGTTGTATTGTGTTTGCAATTGTTTGATTATGTGTAGTGTGTTTTGATTAATTTTTTGTTTTTTTGTGTAATGTTGGTTTTGTGGGTTTGAATGTAGGAACGATTTGTTGTGTCTTTTCTTTCTGAAAACGATGGAAAGCCATTAATTTTAATGGATTGTGGATCTAGTTGTGGCTAAGGTTTTATATGTTTGATCCAATCATAACTGATAATGGTTTGAGATGTGTTTACTTATTTTCGATTGTTATTGGAGTTTGTTGAACCATGTTTCTGAATTATTTCTATAATTGTGTTGGGGTTTTTCGTTTTTGGCTAATTTCAATTTTGTATTTTAGTTTAAAATTGTGTCTTGTTGTTCATGGCTGCCATGTTCATGCGTTTATCAGGTAGTTAAATAATGTTTCTGTGTTTTATTTTGATTTTTGATATAAGTTCTGTTGATTGTTAATAATGAGTCGAATTGTATGCTTAGGTTCTATAAAAAGATGATTTTGTTTTTTAATTTAACTAGCTTCATTCAGGCTCATGTTATAAATTTTATTTGTTTGGGTGATTCATTTTGTTCTTTTGTTTGTTTATATGAATGATCGAAAAAAGAAGAAAATCTCAGTTCCTGAAAAAACAAAAGTGACTCTGATTCTGGTTCAGAATCATAAGTAGAGGAAAAAATTAAGGCCAAAGGAAAAAAAGAAAATGAAAAGTGAAAAAGTTTCAAGTAGGATCTCAAAAGATAATGATAAGATTTATTTTTTAACTGAATAATATGTAGACTCATTTTGACTCATTTTTCTGTCAAAGCTGATTTTATTTGTCCATGTAATTAGCTTCATTTAGACTCATGTTCTAATTTTATGTGTTTGAGTTGATCATTTTGTTCTTTTGTTTGATGTCAAGGACGATCATAAAAAAATGTATATATTTGTCTTTTATTAAAACGCCAAATGAGCATATTTTTGTTCAATATTCTATATATGTAAACAATTATGTTTGTGGATAACAAATAAATTAATACTATTTTGTAAAAAAAATTGATGGGAATGTGTCTAAATGATACAAATTAATATAATTTTTATGGAGATTATCGAAAAATTATCCCGAACCTTGAACTTTATGGATATTTTTTGTATTTGTTGTTATTCTAAAATTTGCACAAATCTTCTCCACTAATGTGTCGTAATTACTAGATTAATCTATATCCATAGCGCTGATACTGTTGTTCTAAAAGTTCCTAGCATCATCACATACACCTTCTTAGTATATCAATACTTAGATCTCGATGAATATGAAAAATGTGTCTATTTATATTCTTTAATATTTTGTTTTATTAAAAAAAAATTATATTTTTTATGAAATAATAAAAGAAAAATTTCTACTTGTATAAATGATCATGAAAAAAGTGTTCCTATTTGTTTTAATCATTTTTCATTTTAAAACAAATTCTTAATTTAAAAGTATTTTTTTTATTTTTTATGTATATTCATTCAATGTATCCATTTGTGCTTAATATATATTTTAAATTATTTAAATAAAAAATTATGTAGTAGCAATAAAATATTTCTCAAAATTTAAAAATAAGAACAAAAAAAATATATAAAATTCAAGTCTAAATGTGTCCTACATCTATTATGTTGCACGAATAAGTCTGTAGTAAATATTTTTTTTAAATTCTTAATTAGTAGATTTTTTTTTGAAATTGTTTTAATGTTTTCTTCAGAAGTTCGGCTGTATTTAATTCTGGGTTTTTGAAATCAAATTTTAAATGTATTTGATTTGAAATCTATTTTGTCTCCTTAATTGTAGCTTTATTTTAAGAAATTTTTTTGAATTCAAAATAATTGTTCGATAATCTGAATATCACATATGACAACTCATTTTCAAATTTAAAAGATGTAATTTTGATTGAAGTGAATAAAAATTTTGGTATTTTTGTAGAAAAAAAATACTTGTAATGACATATATATATATAATATAGTATATATGTAATTAACCCTAATAACTTCCATTCAAAAATTATATAATTACAATAATAAGCTTGTAAATTAGGCTGATTACATATATACCCTAATTTTCTTTTTAATTACAAACTTATGGAAAATTAAAAGTTTTTTAACTATGACTTTTTTATTTACATGTCATACCAAGTGAACACTATTTTTTTACACTAATTACTTAATTATCAACCACTTGATTTTTTTGAAGAAAAAAATATTGTATGCCAAAAAGTTTATATATATGGATTTAATGTTTAGCATAAATATTTATATTAAGATTGATTTAAATTTTACAGTAAATATATTTTAAATTTATATTATATTTATTTTAACATAAAATTATGATAAATAATTAATATATAAATTATATACAATTAATATTACGTATTTAAGTGGACATAAATATTTATACATGAGGCGGTCCTAGGGTTTTTCTCCTTAATCCTCCCAATACACTTTTATCAAACGCTCACTCACCCACTATCTTCTTCCCTTCCTAAACTCAGTTAAAAGGTACTTACTTCTTTAATAATACTTGTTTTGACCTTGGAAAGCACACTTGTTTGCTTTTCTCTAATTTTGTTTTACTTAATTTACAGATTTGTGTTTTTGTTTTGGGAACTATGGAATGTTAATGTTATAGAAAGAAGAAGCTCTTCACTTTTGCTGTTTCCGAAAGTTTTTGTTCATGCCCAATATGGATTCTCACCAAAACGACAACGTTTCCAAAGCTGAACTACTCAAAGCTCAAGCCAATGAAGCTTTTAAAGGTTTAGTATTTTATCTTTTACAGTTTGACAAAATGAAAGTTTGTTTGTTTTTACTGTTAAAATTTGGTTTTTTTTTTGTGTAGCGCATAAATATTCACAGGCAATAGAATCGTACAGTCAGGCTATAGAATTGAATGGAGAGATTGCAGTGTATTGGGCAAACCGTGCATTTGCCCATACGAAACTCGAAGAGTATGGGAGTGCCATTCAAGATGCTTCTAAAGCGATTGAGATTGATCCCAAATATTCCAAGGCATGGACTTTGTGTTGCTTCTTTGTTTATGTTGGTTTTATGTGGAGTGTGCTTTCGCCTGAAGTTTGTTTGTTCTGATGGGTTTGATTTAATGGCAGGGTTATTATAGACGAGGTGCAGCTTATCTTGCCATGGGTAAATTTAAAGAAGCTCTCAAAGATTTCCAACAGGTTTGTTTCTTTACAATTTTTCCTTTTCACTATGACTCATTATTCTCTCATTGAATGGCTTGCTTAAAGTTTTGTTGATTTTTCGTAGAGTTAATTGAGCGGTATCAAATTCTAAGAACAAAGATATTTGTTGGAAATGGCGTTACATTTGTGATTTTGTTTGATGGGAGAAATGCTAGTAGCTGCAAATTTATCAATTCATGCTGTAAGGTTTGCTCCATAAGTGAGAAACACGATGTTGTGAGGTAGAAAGATAAGAAATGGCAAGAATAGGTACTGTTATGTTTGTGGCAAGACAAGACTGCCCTTAATTGATAGAATGATGAAAGTGAATTTTATAGTTTAAGATTTACCTGAGTTAAGTAGCATAAAAAAGGTTCATCTCCCGCAACAATTGCTTAGGATTTAGGTTCGAATGAATTTGAGCCTTAATTGATAGAATGGTAAGTTTGTTATCTATTCTGCTTCATGTTGCTCTTGCTTGTTGTGTCTTAAGTTTCTTACATTTACTCTTTTCTTTCCATCAAAATCTGGAAGAAAGTGCTCCAAACGAAAGAAAACATTAATAAAATTATAGAAGAATAGTTGATTTCCTACTTTTAAGATTGGTTATAAAATGAAACTTTGCTTCTTTGAAAAAGAAAAAAAAAACAAAGACTTCATGAAAAGAGCATGTTAATGATGAACATTCTTTTTTCAGGTATGTGGAACAATGTGTTTTAAAAGAAAAACTTTGTTGGTTCTCTCTCATGGTTACCTCCTTACGTCAGGATTTTTCAACATATCTTTTCGATTTATTCCAGCCATATCCCAAAAAAGCTTTCTTTTATATTCCCATCTATTCCGATGTCTTTAGTTTGGTTTTCTTCGGATGGCTGAATTATTGTGCTTAACTACAAAAGTTTTATCATTGCATTCCAAAACAGTGTTTGGAGCATAAAAATGTCTGCCGTACTGTACGACAATGAGCAATATCTTTCTTTATATTTGCTGCTAAGTTTATTTTTCTTTCTCGGATGGCTGAATTACTGTGCTTAATCACAAAAGTATATCTCACTGCATTCCAAAACACCGTTTGGAGCATGAAAAATCTCTGTTGTACCGCAATAAGCAATATCATTGTTTATATTTGCTGTTAAGTTTATTTTTCTTTCTCACCTAGTTTCTCAGTTCATAGATCATGCTATTGAAAGTATTACTTTTGTTGAAATAGCATGAAAGTGAATTTTCTACCTCTCTCTCATAGTTATTCAAACGTATGATATTTGTTTACCCTATGCACCAATACCCCTCTCATTTGCTTAGATATAATTCCATATTTTCCTGCACATGCCTTGAAGAAAGAGGATTTTTTTCTTTATTTTCCTGGAAAAAAGGTGCATTGTGGAATGTCAATCTAGTGCTTACATTTAATGTCCCCAATTTAGGTCAAAAGGATCTGTCCGAATGATCCTGATGCTACTAAGAAGTTAAAGGAATGTGAAAAGGCAGTAATGAAGCTAAAGTTTGAAGAGGCCATAGCTTTACCTGAATCTGAAAGACGCTCAGTAGTTGAATCTATTGATTTCCGCAGCATAGGTATGACCTCTTCTTAGTTGATGTCTTAGAAATGCCCTTACATTTTCTTTTAATTCCTTTTGTCAATTGAAACTTTGTCCTGGGAAAACTTTTGAATCTATTGAAAGACAACATGTTGATGGCTGTGTTTGTGGTCATTAAATATTCTCTGGCCACTTTTGATAGCTTATGCAGATATGTAGTTAACATAAGACATGATCTTCTATCATTAATTCTTTCATAGATTTAAATTCTATATGTGTTAGTTATAATGGCTCTTTTTTTCTGTTATTTCCATTTTTTCCTCTGAAAATATGTTTAGATGAAATTTCTTCAGTTTTTAGTTCTGTCTCATGTTACTTTCACACTTGATGAGGTTTTTAACATAATAATTGTATGAATGAACCTGCTAGTTGTTTACATTGTAGAATTATTATGTTATTAGCATCGAAAAAGGTGATACGTTGGGTGAATCGATTTAAACGTTTGTATACCATTAATTGGAGGAAAAGTTGATTCAAAACACAATTAGTGAAAGATATACCAAATACATTTGGAAAAGTAAGAATTGAAATTTTCTAAGAATTGAAATTTTCAATAATAAAGAAACTTTGTTGTTTTTTAATTTGGTTACTGCTAATAGTTTGCGCAGAATGAACTTGATTTCTAGAAGTAATTTTGTAAATGCAAATATATTTAGAGGCTTGTATATCTCCTAAAATATCTACAAAATATTCTACTTAGTGTTTTATTTCTTATTTTAGTGTTTAGGTCTATGATTTCCTTATTTATACTGATTGCAGAATCATTAGAGCTAAGACTCTGGTTGTATTTAAACAATGTTTTCCCATCAATAAAATTAAACAAAATTTCATCAAGAAAAACAGAGATTTGGTGCTCTCTCTAAGCAGCACACCCTGACCATAGGTTGGAGATCCAGCCAAAAAATGTTCCCATTCAGCTCGCCGTCCCTTTACAAGATCCCAAACCCTGGTTCATGACTGGTGCGGTGGTGCCTTAAAAGTAAAGTCGTTTTTCTAAAATAATATCCAACCTCTTTATTATACGAATGTTGCTCATAGAAGCCTATAATTCTTATATATGCGCGCTCTTTAGGCGACTAATTTTCCTAAATATTTAAAATGTATTCTGGATCTCAAATAGTTGACGATTCTTGGCTACTTGTGGTTGTACCTGCTACTAGCATACGTCTTTAGTATTTGATTTTTGGTAAAGGAAAATTGAGTCAGTATGAATTATGAGAGAGTCACACGTCCTCAGCCTGAGCAAAGTATTAAACTACCTTGTAGTGACATGGGGAACTATTTTCTTTTAGCTATTTTTGATGTTGAAATAGCAACGTAGTGTTTCAGTGAGGTTACCTTCCTTCAAAATTATCAACAAACATGATTTTGTATTTATGGTCACTATTTAGTCTGTATATCTTAATCCAAACACTCAGGAAAGAAATATTGATTAATTAATTTTATATATTTTATCATAATAGGGACTGGCCCCAGTTCATCATCATCATCATCATCATCATCTGTGCCTGTCCAAGTGGTCATAGCACCTATAGCAGTAGCAATAGTAGCAGCAGCTGTAATGTTGAGGGGAAAGGCAGCAGCTGCAATAGTACTGATGGTGATACTGGTGCTTGTAGGGACATGGTGGTGGGCTTTCAGGGATAGTGGTGTTTTTACCGATAAAGAGATACTTGACTTAGGTTTGAACTCAAAGCTAATAAAAATATTTTGGTGGAAGTCCATCCGTAGGTTAAGATATGTTTTCTTATGTGGCTACTTTTTTTTCCGCATTGGCTATATTCTAGAGATATTAACTACATTAACACAACATACATGACAAAGACAGACTATTTAAAAACACCATTACAAGTTGATATTACATCTCTCTTTTTTTACCTACTTTGTTTTGTTTGGTTTGCTCAATCAAAGATTAGCCTGTGTTTGAACTTTGTATGAGAGTGTGTTTCATGCATAGAAACCCTTGGATGCTCCCATTCTCTACATGTGTTTTTCATTATTCTTTGTGCAATTGTTGAAATGCCCTTAGAGATTTTTAAAGCAAATTTCCATGTTTCCTGGAAATGTGTACGGGATGTTGTACACTTAACCAATTAAGCAGCAGTCCTTATTTTATGAAATATCAAACTGTTTAATCCAAAATCAATCCCGTGTTCCTTGGCTTCTCTTTACAATTCTATTTTCATTGCTCTAGATTCTTAGTTTATGTGACTTCTGGATCTATGTAGGCATCAATAACCACAACAAGATAGCATTAAACTCTGTCCTGCATAATTCAATAGCACAAAATATGGCTCCTACGGATGTGCTATTAGTTTCAGACCTATAATTTAGTTGCTCTTTTAGTGTATGGTATGATTGTAGTTGTAGATTTGTTGATTTTGCAATCTAAATGTGAATGATTCAACAATTGATCGTATTATATGTTATAAAGTATCTGAATCTGTGTTAACTGTATGTGTGCAACAAAGGATTTCTCAAGTTCTTTGCTGTAGTAGTTTTATTCTTTATCTAGATCTGTCCTATAATCCTTCATCGATGTGTCTAGTGTTGAAGGAAAAATAAAAAATTGTACTAGTCTTTTGAATCTATTTGGTCAAGAAAATATGACATCATCATACCCGTAAATAAATAAAGAAAGAAGTGAATTTTTCGAGGATTGCATGAGTTACCTTATTGCCACTTATACAATTTGTCAACTACTACTGCTTTCTAGAACGTCCAGTGTTTGAGATCATAAAATTATAGGCATGACATGTCTGCCTGATACTCTTCTACTGTGGTGAGATTTTGTTCTGTGAACATCTATTTATGCCTGTCATCCATTCATTGACAAAATGTTTTTCTGACAGTTTTTCCATACTTGATATTTGTTCCAAAATGCAAACTTTAATTTCTTGTTTGTTTCTAGATGTGGAGCCACAATATTCTGGTGCGAGGATTGAGGGAGATGAGGTTACTTTAGATTTTGTCAAGAAAATGATGGATGACTTCAAGAACCAGAAGTTTTTGCATAAAAGGTACAATTTAATTTGGGATAAGAACGTATTTACATTCTTGTTCTTTTTGTTCTGTGCAAATGATCTAATGCTTTTCATTCTAAAAATGTTGGCAATGCTGTAGATATGCCTTCCAGATTGTCTTACAAACACGAGAAATGCTGCGAGCTTTGCCTTCTCTAGTTGACATAAATGTTCCTGAGGGCAAGCATTTCACTGTTTGCGGTGATGTGCATGGCCAGGTAGTCATTTACATGGAAATTTTGATGGCACGCTTCTTGCATTATTGCAATTTTCCTTTCTCTTCTAACAAGTTACTTTCTATGCAAATTCAAGTATGAAGAAAAATTGTGATGTGTGCTCAAATTTCAAATTATTTAAAAAAATCCATAAAGATTAAAAAGAAAAATAGTATCTGAATAATAATCATTGTTATGATCCCTAATAACTTAATAAGTGGATTGATCAGTACTATATTTTTAAAATATATTGAAATAGACCACGAATTATTGAAGCAAAACAATTTTGTTTGATAGTAGCTATAGTGAGTTTTATTTCTGGTCTAAACTTTCAAAGCTGCTTATAAAGCTCAGTTGAATTGGAACAGATGAAGGGTAATAATTTTCTTGTACCTGTTTCTTTCTTTGTGCTTTTGTGATAATTCATTGTCCTTGTTTTATTCATCTGCATGAAATGTTTTGGGAAACTGATAATATACTTACACAGAGCTTGAAAAAACCAGGCTTACTAAAAACAATGGAAAAGGAAACCTGTAGACAGAAGACTACTTGAAAGAGCTTAAACTAAATGGTTAACCATATTTTTCTCTAAAATCTGAAGAACTTCTTTACATCTATTTGTGCTAATGACTCCTAATTGTGAAACGATCTCCCATGCGCTAATTCTTCATTCGGACTTCTTCCATTAAGTGATAAGACAATATTATCATGTTTCATTCTTGATCATCAAATCCCATTCAAACTTCAATGGTGTTTTTTTTTTTTCAATGATAAGGTTCTTACGAGGATTGGTTATGCCACATTTTATAATTGATTCATGTATTCCCACTTTTTCTTGAAAGTTTTTGGTTGCATTTTCAAGGCCTATTTTGTTGAGTTATGGTTTATAGAAACTGTACATAATGTAGAAATTACTCTTCCCAGCATTGTGGATTTTTTTTCCTTGAAGAAAAGATAAACTGTATTTTTCATTGAAACAGTAAAAAAGTTGCTTTTAATTTTTTTGGAGAGTTATTTGTGTAAATATCTCCTACTGCTTGTATGTTCTGTCAGTCTTTAGCTTTAAAACTGTTTCAGGAAGCTCTTGTTATTTTAACATGTTAAATAAATGTTTTTTTCTCGTACAATAGACCTCCTTCAATTTATACTAGTTCTTCTCACAAGTTGAAAAATCTGTGTATTGGTCTTGGGTTTCAAATTCGCATTTCCTTATTGCGGAGCTGTGAAGAAAATCTCTTGAGAAAGTGTGCACATTAACTTGATAAATTATTTGGAACCAGAGTCTTATTCTTTCTAGCTAACCTCTCTTTGCCTAGCCAAGACTATTGAAAACCATAATATTTGATATTTTCTTTTTCATGGGAACTTCTGTGGCGATGCGGATCATTATTGTGATCTAAATATGCAACATCATTCTTTATAATTTAACATCTTGGATGATGACGTTAGCTCCTACATGTTCTGTGTTTTCTGTTTAGCTTGTATGACTCCTTTATTGTCTGGATTTTAGTCAATATTTTGTGCATATGGTGCTTATCCTCATGTAATTCCTTTATTTGTCTGGATTTTAGAGTCAATATTTTGTGTATGTGGTGTTTAGCCTCATGTAACACCTTTATATGTGATGTTTTTGGAATCACTATGTTGTGTTTTTTCTAATGCTGCTTAAGCTTTCTTGCAAACATCCCTTTCTTCAATCTTGTGTATTGAGTAATTTCCCCCCTAATTTATAATTGTATTTCACCCTATAGACTATAGTACTTACTGTGACTTGCAATGCTTGCAGTTTTATGATCTGTTAAACATTTTCGAGCTTAATGGGCTTCCTTCAGAAGAGAACCCGTATCTATTCAATGGTGACTTCGTGGATAGGGGATCGTTCTCGGTGGAGGTTATTCTTACGTTGTTTGCATTTAAGTGCATGTGTCCAACAGGTGCTTCTTATATGTTTTTGATGCTGAATTTTTTTGGTTTTCCAGTTCACCACTTCTCTGCTTGCTTTTGATTCATTGTTTTCTCAGTGTTATTAATTGGTATCATAATATTGTTATGATAAGCTTCTTTTGATGTGTTTTAGCAATATATCTATCTAGAGGAAATCACGAGAGCAAGAGTATGAACAAGATATATGGTTTTGAGGGGGAAGTTCGTTCCAAGTTGAATGAGACATTTGTTGAGCTCTTTGCAGAAGTCTTTTGCTGTTTACCTTTGGCTCATGTCATAAATGGGAAGGTATTTGTGGTTCATGGAGGTCTTTTTAGTACAGATGGTGTGAAATTATCTGATATCAGATCAATTGATCGGTTTTGTGAGCCTCCGGAGGAAGGTAAGCTGTCAGATCTTTGCTTTGTGGTTTATCCACGTCTTGCTATGTTCTTACAAACTTGTTCTAATTCTCTAAGTTGGTGAAAAAGATGGAATAAGTGATTTGGAGGAATATCATATCGTAGTATAATGGATAAAATCTAATTCTATTTTGTTTTCTATAACTTGTTTTATGTGTTATAGTTCTTTTATTAATTTTATATGGATGTTGTATGTATATCAAGTCTACAAATAGATATTAAAGCTTTGAAACATGAAGTCAGCATTTTCTTAACCAGAAAAAAAATTGAGCGGGGGAATGTCTAACGAAGTTTCCACTCTTGCTTTTGATGCATTTCATGTATTTCAAATCTCATGGTTGACTGCTATTTTTTATGTCTAAAAAGTCTATTTTTTATAATTGAAGAAAGAAATGTCATTTTAATAAATTGATGAAGAAGGACTTCAGAAAGCAACTACTGGTGCTGATGTTGTATCATTGCACTGGTTTCTATGGTTGTTTCCATCATATTGTTGCGATGAGAATGACAAATAGTTGTTAACTGGTGGATCTTATTCCTTTCTTTATCTTTGGTGGCTCAATTTTTTTATATCATGAATTCTCAGTCTTCAGAAATGCTATCTCATTGTTGACTTCATCTCTTAGGATTGATGTGTGAATTGCTATGGAGTGATCCACAACCTTATCCAGGAAGGGGTCCAAGCAAGCGTGGTGTGGGCCTCTCTTTTGGTGGTGATGTAACGAAAAGGTTTTTGCAAGAAAACAATCTAGGTAATGCCCGTTAGATAATAGAATAAAGTTAATTACTGTCTCCCATTGAACTTCTATAAATACTTAAATGGGTTTGTGATTATTTGATCTATGCTTAGCAAGTTCAGTTTTTTTTTTTTTGAATTAATATAACTGGCATGGAGAAAAGGGATGGGGAAAATTCGTTTTAAGCTAGGAAAAATCTACAAACCAAATCTATATGGTTAACTGGTGTGTTCTCATATTTACATCATTTGGCAGATCTTGTAGTGCGATCCCACGAAGTTAAAGATGAAGGTTATGAGATTGAGCATGAAGGCAAACTTATTACTGTATTTTCTGCTCCAAATTACTGTGATCAGGTGAATTTCTCATCTGAAAATAAGTATTTTTAACTTATTTTTGGTAATAACCAGTGCCATTATGAATTTGCCCGTAACCTGAGCATGCAATTTATGCATTGACTTTGCAGATGGGTAATAAAGGTGCTTTCATTCGATTTGAAGCTCCTGATTTGAAGCCGAATATTGTTACATTCTCGGCAGTTGTAAGTACAGTCCTCTCGCCTTGTCGACTGTCCAGATATATATTATTTGATGAAGTAACTTTGTTCTATCTGAGGGAAAGGTCTTAAATGATTACTTAGTTAAAGGTTTAACTTTGGTGATTCTGAAACTCATTTTAAATAACGAAAGAAAGTAGTATGATTCTATGAAGTGATTGTTGCTGTGGATTTGCAGCCGCATCCCGACGTGAAGCCGATGGCATATGCAAACAATTTCCTCCGCATGTTCCAGTAACCTGAAGGGAAGAGCGGGATTCGCATTTTATGCAAATCGTCTGAAGGAAGGACGATGGTGAAAATGTAGGTTTGTGAAGGAAGAGGAGGGAGGGGTGGAGCGGCATTGTGATTTGTTGAAATGCTACTGTTTATTAATGTTATTTTATTGAAAGTGCATTTTGTAAGAATTTTCTTTCAGATGCCCTTTTTGTTGTCTTGAAATGTTAATCCTGAAGTGGTTTCTTCTAGGGGAGATTGATTTCACGTTCACAGTTGGAGGAGTAAAGGGGGCAGCAGCCATTGTAAAATTGGTTTTTCTTTTGCCTTTGCATCTCATGTTAAAGCATGCATATACTGTGTATTATTAATGTTGTTTTGTGTTTTTGGGGTAAAAAAGGCATCCCACCCACTTGTAATAAAATTGAAATTGGATTGTATTGTTTGTAACTCTACTTTTGTTCTCTAACTTTATAAACATTATTCACAAATTAGGCAATAATAATATCACAGATCTCGACTTGAGAAGCAAATACATTCACTCTCACAATCTACAAAATTTATTTCCTTTCAGCCTTCCTGCTCTAAATGTAGATGAACAATTGACAAGAACAACATCAGCATAAATAAGACAAGTCATATGAGCAGTTTTTTGCATTTCATTTTCAACAAACATTCAATTACTGCAATTTCCAGAGAGGGAGAACCTGAGAAGCTATTAGGAAATGAGGAGAGGAAACACCGCATGTTGTATCACATGCCATTAATGTAATGCTTCTAAATTTATGTTCTCATTATTAATTAAAAAATTTGAGGTTTGTGAGAAAATAAATTTATAAGTTGCAGAGTTAAGAACTTCAAAAAAATGTTCATGGGAAAGTCACACTGCCTAAGACACGACCATGTCGGATGCCGCATGATTGATTTGTGTGGCAGAGAGCTCACACAGCCGACCACACAAGCCGTGTGAGTGTCTATGCAGATTACTGTAGGTCACATGTTTTGCCCCACGGCCGTGTGACAGATCGTGCCAATTGTAATATAAGTCACATGGTCACAACCAACTACACGGGCAGTGTAATGGACTGTATAAATTTAAGACAAATGGCACGATCATTGACATGACCTTGTCATTGACTGTGTTGTTTTGGAGCAAGTGATATGACCTCGGACATGACCATTCCATTGACCATGTTTATCAATACGACTACAATAAGTCCGTGTAAATTGTACGTGTTGAATGTTAAAAGCTGAGACTATCATAAAAGGAAAAATGAGATAAAATGACAAGTCCTACACCTTTTCAACAGTATCCACTAACCCCACAAACATCCCCATACCAAAATCCACCTAAATTAACTTCACATTTGCTTTCGAGAGGAATCATTGCTAGTAGGGCTGCTCACGGTATAATTTGGATCGGGGATATGAAAATCTTTGTCCTGTCCCAAATGTCGAGGATTTTAATTTTGAAAGATCCGTTTTGTTTTGTTAAAATAAAATCACTGTCCCGTCTTGTACCAATTTTCGGAACAAAACAGTTCGGAGATTCGAAAAATTCAGTTTGGTACCAACAAATCCGGATCGGTACAGAAATCAGATATTTTTCTCTCTAAAAAATAAATTAGTATCAATTAATAACATATCAATACAATATTATTTTATTAAATACAAACATGCATTAATTATTTTAAGTTCAATTGGAACAAACCTTACTAACAGCAATATTTAGTAGCAGCAATATTTAGTACTCTCATTCCAAGTTCAATTGGCCAGCCAAATTATGAAGATAATTTGAATCCTTTGTCATTTCTGAAAAAATATTTAAAAAACACATTTAATTTGATAAACATAAAACGCCAACAAAAAATTTATATACAATGTAAAATAATTAAAAACAAACCTGATTCATTATCATCTAGCTCTTGGAGTATTTCTTCAATTTCAATAGACTTATTAGAGCTTCTCAACCAATCTTGCAAGCATATAAGAACTTCAGCCGTAATAGGAGTTAATGAACTCCTAAACTTGTCTAATGTTCTTCCCCCAGTACTGAAAGCAGATTCAGAGGCCACAGTTGATGCTTGAATAGCAAAAACATCCC